>JAIGNY010001798.1:100000-107500 GCA_020152595.1 Chiridota heheva | reverse complement strand
GAACTATACGTGCCGATGTTGTTGAAAGCTACCCCAAACGTGAGGTTGTCTATCAAAAGGCCACCTATTGTCAAGAAAAGCATCCTTCATGGAGTTAATATTGACAGGGGGATGTAACGTACTATGTCAACCGTAAGAGTCGTAAACCCCCTCACTGGGGTAGAAATCACGAAAGAGTTGACATCCTGTGTATACTACACAGAGCGTTAATTCCGTTAAACACCCTTCACCACAAGGCTGAGAAGCGCGTGGCTACTGGGGGGACTTACGCCGTACAAAGTATGCAACCCCGTTAAGTATTATAGAGCCGTTATGGGTCTTCAAAGGCGTCAGCATGACAAGTAAATTCCACTAGTCACGGCGAAACTCTGCAACACGCGGCTATCGGTCGCATTATTCCGAAGTTCCGTTACCCGGGTTTATCATACGTTGTACGTAAAACCGCATTAATATCTGTATAATTTGAGCGGAACGTCACGTTCGACGCAAAAATCATATTCAGAGTAGTTTAAACGGTCGTGGAACTACGTAACACGGAGAAATGACTCTCGTGATAGTATAACTCTCGTAGAGCTGGTTTTCTTATCACCCGAGCACTAGGCTTCGTAACCTGAGCAAGCGCTTACACGTGACGCAACCTGGGAGCGTAACGTACCGACAAACGGGGACTCGTGCTCGTCCATGATACTGGTGAAAATGTATGCGGAACCGTGACGTTCAACGCGGAAATCTCACCAAGGCAGCTCACACGGACATGGAGAAGGAAATAGCTCTCGTAAGATTGTTACTATCACCTGACCATGTAGCTATAAAGCTAAAGGTTTTATTATCGAGTGTGACGTACGTTGTACGTTACCTCGCTGCAGAACTATGCACCCATACTGACCCAAACATCATCCCATGACCCGTACTGAGCCGCCGAGCTGTTTTACGGATCCTTATAGGGCTGTGAAAACAAGCTGTGGGCCATATGGAACCAATCACTGAAGCCGTACGGACCCTATTGGACCCGTGCAAGTAATCCAATGGCTCTACAACAAGCAATAAAAAGGTTACTAACTCACATATAACCCCGTAGGGCGCCGCCTCTTGTGGGCCTACCAGTCCCTTCGCGGAACCGTGGTCCACAGCGGTGTACATGGGTTTGATTATCTCGATTACACTGGAGCGCAACTTAAGAAGCGTTTACATGCAACGCATCGCAGGACATCTAAGGCGCTTAATGCACCCACACTAGGGACCTGCCCTCCGTGTCCATGATATAGGTGAAAAAAATCGCGGAACTGTAACGTTCAACGCGGAAAATCTTACTGAGGCAGTCCACACGGCCGTGGAACAGTGTAGCTAATAGCTACAGATACAAGAAGAAAATAGCTCTCCTGATGTTATACTTCTCGTGAAGATTGTCAGCTATCACCTGGCCAAGTAACTTCTTAGCTAGCGAACTCAATTTCCAGGTTCATTGTAAGGTGTACGTTATCCCGTTGCAAAAATTCTGAAGTCGTACTGGCCCGTACGGTCTAGAGAAGCGTTTGCACGCTATGCATAGCGGGACCTCGTAGGTGCGTAACGTACCGACACTCGGAGGCCTGTCCTCCATGCCTATGATACTGGTGAAAATAATTGCGGAACTGTAACGTTCAACGCGGATAATCGTATTAATAGTGTTCACATGATTGTGGAACTGCGTAGCTAATGGCTACAGAACCAAGAAGAAAATAGCTCTCACGGTGCTATACTTTTTGTGAAGATTATCACTTGTCACCTGGCCACATAGCTTTGTAGCTAGTGGGTGTATATCCAGGTAAATCGTACGGTGTACGTTATTCCGTTACAAAACTACCAAGCCGTACGCATCCGATCACCGGAGCCGCACTCTCTCAGTCGCACCTTGAAAATACCGGTCGCGGTGGAGTCTGTGCTCCGACCACGCCGCTTGAACCCAATCACTGCAAAGAGTACAAAGATTGAACTCGCAGCATAATCTACGCACGTAACGCCGGTCCTGTCTCTCCAAAGCCCCAAAAATCAAGCTTGAATATTGAAAACTTTCTTTTTAATTCATGTAAGAAAAAACAAAAATACTTATACACTCGTAACGTTAATACAAAACTAGGCACTCTTGTAACAACTGTAGCTCCTTGGAGTTGTTAGAAGCCGACTCCTCGAACACCCTATGGTGACGTCGACCCAAGGCCCATGCGCCAAAATTGAAATAAGAAATTGGCTTAATGCATACGAGAACCTGTACTGATATATCCTAACGTGCTAATACAAGGCATAGTATAACGCTAGGCTCTCCTCGTAGAAGGGTGGGGCCGAGGGTAAAAAACACTTAAACCTTGGGGCAAGAGGTCCCCTAGACAGGCACACCTGGTGCGTTAGGACCTAAAACACCCGCCACGAGAGTAGGACGCTCTCGAACTAGCCACTCGCTTTGTACGAATGGAGACAAAAACCCACTATACTAAGTGTAGGCTACACGGGTAAAGTCGTGTAGGTCGGACCAAAGAAATCTCGGACCCATGGCTACCTCGTCTTACCTCGAAAGACTTGAACAGGCAAACCAGATGAGAAAGGGCAGCGTAAAAACCCTTCAGGTAGAAGTTGCAAAGGAGAAAAGAATTAGAAAAGGTTAAATTAAATGAAATAAAAATGACCAGTTTCAGCGATATTGTAGCAAACAACGCGCTAAAAAAGAATGAGGAATAGTAGAGAGGTATTATGGAGGTCAGGGCTTGGCTGGTTACTACGTTTTTAGGGTCGGTTAGAAGTGCGTTAGAATCAGGTCATGTGACCAGATTGCATATATTTATAGCATAGAAGGTAAGGTATAATTTGAAGTAAATTTATATATATATATATATATATATATGTATACAGTATACATATATATATATATATATATATATATATATATATATATATATATACAGTATATATATATATATATATACATATATATATATATATATATACATATAATATATATATATATATATATATTATATATATATATATACATATATATATATATGTGTATATATATATAGATATATATATATATATATATATTGGAATACTAGCGAACCGTCGTCCACTGCACAGAGAGGCCAGACAGATAGCACATCATCTTCACTATCACAGTCAGGTTTAGGATGTTTAAGTAGGCCAAGTATATCATATAATGTTTATTGAAAGAAATCTTTGAAATTTTGAATACACCAATTTCAAAGTCACTGACCTTGATCTTATCTTTTGGCATTTTTCTGTTACTTTTCTATTTTTGGTCCGTAACACATCCCATCTTACCTCACATTTCATCCCAGCTTGTCAAAAATGCCATGACACCACCTTGTTTCACATGCCACCCTGTCCCACATGCCATCCCTTTCTGTCCTAGATACCATGCCATCCAATCCCACATTCCTTGGCACCATGTTCCACATATCAACCTGTTCCACATGTCAACCTGTCCCAAATGTCACCCTGTCCCACCTCACCCTGTCCCCATATTTCATTCCATCCTGTCCCCATGCCATTCCACCTTTATCCCAATTCCTACATCTGCCAATCATTATGCCATCTTCCACCCAACATTCTTTCCTCCCATCCCCTCACTTAAAACTATCAACCCAACATGCCCCATTCACCTGCCATCCCCCTTCACCTGTCATCCCCCTTCACCTGCCTTCCCCCTTCACCTGCCATCCCCCTTCACCTGCCATACCCCTTCACCTGCCATACCCCTTCACCTGCCATACCCCTTCACCTTCCATCCCCCTTCTCCTGCCATCCCCTTCTCCTGCCATCCCCTTCACCTGCCATCCCCTTCACCTGCCATCCCCTTCACCTGCCATCCCCTTCACCTGCCATCCCCCTCACCTGCCATCCCCTCACCTGCCATCCCCCTCACCTGCCATCCCCCTCACCTGCCATCCCCCTCACCTGCCATCCCCCTCACCTGCCATCCCCTTCACCTGCCATACCCCTTCACCTGCCATCCCCCTTCTCCTGCCATCCCCTTCTCCTGCCATCCCCTTCACCTGCCATCCCCTTCACCTGCCATCCCCTTCACCTGCCATCCCCTTCACCTGCCATCCCCTTCACCTGCCATCCCCCTTCACCTGCCATCCCCCTCACCTGCCATCCCCCTCACCTGCCATCCCCTCACCTGCCATCCCCCTCACCTGCCATCCCCCTCACCTGCCATCCCCTTCACCTGCCTTCCCCCTTCACCTGCCACCCCCTTCACCTGCCATCCCCTTCACCTGTCATCCCCCTTCACCTGTCATCCCCTTCACCTGTCATCCCCCTTCACCTGTCATCCCCTTCATCTGCCATCCCCTTCACCTGCCATCCCCCTTCACCTGTCATCCCCCTTCACCACCCATCCCCCTTCACCTGTCATCCCCTTCACCTGTCATCCCCCTTCACCTGTCATCCCCCTTCACCACCCATCCCCTTCACCTGTCATCCCCCTTCACCTGTCATCCCCCTTCACCTGTCATCCCCCTTCACCTGCCTTCCCCCTTCACCTCCCATCCTCCATTCACCTCCCATCCTCCATTCCTCAACATGCCCCATTTACCTTCCATCCCCATTTCATCTACTATCCCAACCCACCTTTTGCCATCCCCTCATCTACCACAAATATTATCTCGTCTACCAAATATACTCTTTACCAACTAATCATCCAACCTTCAATATACCTTCACTACAACCTTCACTTATTCCATTGCAGCCCCCCCTCCCCCCATAAATTAAATCTGACACTCCTAATAAAAACATGCTCAACCTTTTTTCTTTGTAACGCAGATAGAGCTGATCTAATTACCAAATCAGAATGAAACTTTTTTGTCGATTAATTTGGAGTTTATCAGAAGACTAATACGTTTCCGCAAATCAAGCAGAGCCTTTTTGTTTTTTCCATATTCATTCCTAAGACACTTAATTAATAAATTCCATTCAGTCGTCAGCTCTATTATTTAACTTCTTTTTCATCCCAGAATGAAATTCTGCTATTCATATTCATTGCAATTCAAGTCTGGAATGCATTTGTTCTAAAAAATTTCAAAGCAAGATTTTCCTTCCTATACATTTCTTTTCATAAAAATAGTTAGAATTCCTATTTGAGGGCTTAAATCTATTGTTCCCAGTAGCTGAACAATACAAGAGGTCGGATGTGGACGGGTGGACGAATGATTAAGATGCTATATCCCCTCTTCACCAACTTTGTTGGCAAGGGAATACAAATCTTGCTACATAGAATGGATACAGAATTTGAAAGCTTTCACAAATTAAAATTCATATGACCAGTAACATTGCAAATTATGCAATTATGACATCACACACATTATACTGCAAGATAACTTTTTAACTCACTGGTGAAATTTTTGAAGTGCAATAACTCCTAACCCTTATAGGCCCAGCTTAACCCTTAAAGGCCCGGCTTAACCCTTAAAGGCCCAGCTTGACCCTTAATGGCCCAGCTTAACCCTTAAATGCCCAGCTTAACCCTTAAAGGCCCAGCTTAACCCTTATAGGCCCAGCTTAACCCTTAAAGGCCCGGCTTAACCCTTAAAGGCCCAGCTTGACCCTTAATGGCCCAGCTTAACCCTTAAATGCCCAGCTTAACCCTTAAAGGCCCAGCTTAACCCTTAAAGGTCAAGTTTAACCCTTAAATGCCCAGCTTAAGCCTTAAAGGCCCAGCTTAACCTTAAATGCCCAGCTTACCCCTTACCGGCCCAGCTTAACCCTTAAAGGCCCAGCTTAACCCTTAAAGGTCAAGCTTAACCCTTAAAGGCCCAGCTTAACTCTTAAAGGCCCAGCTTAACTTTTAATGGCCAAGCTTTACCCTTAAAGGTCAAGCTTAACCCTTAAAGGTCAAGCTTAACCCTTAAAGGTCAAGCTTAACCCTTAAAGGACAAGCTTAACCCTTAAAGGCCAAGGTTGATGTGAAAGATTGCGTGTTTTACATGTTATTTTTCAAGGGCTTATTTCTTTTGAAATATTACTGTTACAATCATAGATTGTTTGAAAGCTAAGACTTCTTTTCATTCATGTAAAAAAAATGCATATTGTATGCAAATTTATGCAAATGAGGTTATTTAAGTAGCATGCTGCTATTACAAAATAACAGACTTGACACTTTGTTATAGGCCCTTAAGGAACTCATTTCTAAATGCAATTTTGGATTTCTCATAAAGTAAGCTTTCAAATCAAACCAAACATAAACTTTTAGAGCTAAGAATGATTTTCTTAATGAACTTTCCTTATTTTTGCTTATCGTGGATAACATCCGCATTAAGTTTACTAGTTAACACTAAGCCTATCCTAACACAGTGAACATATGGGCCCACATTTACCATATAACTGAAGTGTGAAAAACTGTCAATTTTTGTGCAAATTGCGATGAGTTGGGATATGCAACAAATTATATGTCATTTGATAGAACAGCCTCTGCTCTACCACTTACAGTACTAACAAGGTAAATGCTACATTCTGACGAAAACTTATGGATTTTGAAAATTGGTCAAAATATGTCAAAAATCTCCAATCTTTTTAACATAATTTCAAATCTATCTGGGTTTACCCAAAATCTATCAGAATTAGAAAAATTGATCTTTCTCAAATAAAACAATTTTAAAGTTGATAGTGATTTCTAAGTATTTTTCTAATCATTTTCAAATTTTGCACATTTTGAACAATTTTGGAAAATTCTCCATGTTTAGACAAAATGTACGAAAAAATTCTTAATATAGACCTACTAAAAAAATGTCATTTTGGAGAGAGCAAATTGAGCTCTTTCATTTGATACTTAAATCATCCCTGTGAGAGTATGGTATGTCTTAAAACTTTTTTGGGGAAAACTACGAAAGTCCAATTAAACTGCCAGTTCAGTTTGGTCATTTGGGCTAAACGGTATAAGATATCAGCACTGTTTTTCACCAATTTGTGCGGTATCATATAAAATGGAAGTGAAAAGTCACAGGAATATTTCCAGAAATGACATGCTTACCAATCGTCTGTTTCTAAGAACAACGTCATATGAAGGCAGCTTTGACAATCTAACTTCCGAATAAAGGGGTGGAGGTGGCTCCTTGGGGGCAGGGGAATCAGATGGAACATCAGCAACAACATAATTAGGGGGAGGGCTTGGAGCAGGAGAAGCTGCTGATCCAGCTGGTGTCGCCTGCAGGGGCATTCCTCCCAGTTGCTGTAAAGTGAAAAGAAGAAGTTTATGGTTTGAAGAGTCATAGTTTACATTACTTGTATTTCTTTTTTACTCTCCTAAAATTAGTTACAAATTCTGAAATACACTATTCACTGATGTTTGGTTCTTTAAGGTATTGGAACATTCTTCCAAAAGGTCTAAGTCACATATTTTCCTTTTGCATATTTTTTTCTGATTCGTTTATCAAGTTTTCTTTTAAGGTCTGCAAGTTCGAACAAAATTATGATCCGAGAGAATAACAAATGAGTATTATCTTCATCATT
>JAIGNY010001798.1:7500-95000 GCA_020152595.1 Chiridota heheva | reverse complement strand
CTGCTTGGGTAACCTGTGGTCTCAACCCCTGCTTGGGTAACCTGCAGTCTCAACCCCTCCTTGGGTAACCTGCAGTCTCAACCCCTGCTTGGGTAACCTGCAGTCTCAACCCCTGCTTGGGTAACCTGCGGTTTCAATCCCTGCTTGGGTAACCTGCAGTTTCAATCCCTGCTTGGGTAACCTGCGGTCTCAACCCCTCCTTGGGTAACCTGCAGTCTCAACCCCTGCTTGGGTAACCTGTGGTCTCAACCCCTGCTTGGGTAACCTGCAGTCTCAACCCCTCCTTGGGTAACCTGCAGTATCAACCCCTGCTTGGGTAACCTGCGGTCTCAACCCCTCCTTGGGTAACCTGCAGTCTCAACCCCTGATTGGGTAACCTGCAGTCTCAACCCCTGCTTGGGTAACCTGTGGTCTCAACCCCTGCTTGGGTAACCTGTGGTCTCAACCCATGCTCGGATAACCTGCAGTCTCAACCCCTGCTTGGGTAACCTGCAGTCTCAACCCCTGCTTGGGTAACCTGAAGTCTTAACCCCTGATTGGGTAACCTGTAGTCTCAACCCCTGCTTGGGTAACCTGTGGTCTCAACCCCTGCTTGGGTAACCTGTGGTCTCAACCCATGCTCGGATAACCTGCAGTCTCAACCCCTGCTTGGGTAACCTGCAGTCTCAACCCCTGCTTGGGTAAGCTGAAGTCTTAACCCCTGCTTGGGTAACCTGCAGGCAGTCTCAACCCCTGCTTGGGTACTTTTGAGGTCACACCATGAATCAAGCTAGGGGTTGGAGGGGATAGTTTTTCCATATTTAAAACTTTTGTATGGTGATTATTGTTTGTATCACATCCCATGTCACACATGGCCTCCCACCCCATGTCATACATGGTAACCCACCCTGTCTTAAATTATAAAGGAATTAAATAATCATGCCTGGTATTAGTGCATACCACATGATATATATTCCATCCTATGTCCCACATGCATATGGCTCCCACCCATGTTCCACATGGCATCCCTCCTTGATGCAGTCACATCCTATCACTCCTTGACTGAGCATACCAAGTTTTAAAGTCTTGTCAGTTCATATACTGTTGACTATAATAATAAAGGCGGAGTGTAATAATCATGCCTGATACAACTGTTGGTGCACAAATATTAGGAAGAATTTGAAGGATTTTAAACCTCAAGTGTTATGAGAGACACTTGAAGATCTCTGAAGAATATTGAGAAAGTATATCACCTAACAGTTATATTCTAAGGAAATATCAAATGATTTGCAGACTTTCTAAAGAAACTAAGTCTTTAACCTGTCTAAGGGTCTCTGAAAAACTGTAACATTTGTTTACAGAAATTCCAGCCTTCACTGAGGATATCTAAAGAAACTTTAACACTTTCTGAGGAATTCTGAAGAAACTAACATTTTCTGAGGAATTCTCAAAAAAGTAACATTTTCTGAGAAAATGTAAGGAAAACTGTGGATAGCCAGACGACAGGACAACATCCACCACTACATAGTAATAATAACAGTAATAGTAATTATTTTATATAGGGCCCTTTCTATACAAATATATTAAAGAGTGCTTTACAAACAAACATCAGAGCTTAGCATAGAGGAGAGCTGCCCATTTGGTGCATCCATCCATTAGCTCAGGGAAGTAAATGAACACTGCATTTTCATGCTTCTCTTCTCCAATAGTGTTCAGAGAACCAGGCAGGGTGTGACTGTCCTACCAAAGGGACTGACGGCTTAATGTCCCCTCCAAAGGACATCAACCACCATTCAACCATTGTCACTCCACTCAACAGCTGAATAGGGGGAGCAGAAGCTGCAAACAATTTACTTCCGCTTTGATTTTTGGTGTATCTGTCTGCATAGCTGTGGAAAATACAGGTTAGACCTCTTCCAACTGAGCTACCTCCTTCCTTAAAGGTTCGCATTATGTTTCGCATGCTAACCAAAAATACATTTTGGAAAGAGAAACTTATGTCAATTAAGTAATTATCTTAAATCAATGAGACAACTTATGAAATAATAAACATAATTTGAATACTCATTTTTGGTATACTAGTTTTAGTATACTAGTTTTAGTGTACTAGTTTCACTATACTAGTTTTAGTATACTAGTTTTAGTTTTGATACCTACTATTGAAAATGTTGGTAAGTGAACAAAAAATCTTCATCAGCAACAAAAGAATTGAAACCTACTAGAAATCTTTCCTAAGCACAGTATTTAATCACCTGCAAATAGGTTTTCTTGACTCTGTTACTGTAAGATAACAACATTTTCGGGTAGTACGGCATACAACAAATTTTGCATCAGTAGTATGAATTTATGCAATTTTGATACATGTAGTATAAAAGAAGTCAATTTTGGTACATACAGTATAAATATTCAACAAAAATATTGTAAAAATGATCAGCAGTTCGAAATTAACAGAGTAAAGCAGCATTTTTTGGGACCTGTACTACAAAAATAATAAAGAAAGACACCTGCACTATGAAAATGATGCAAAAAAAAAGGTACATGTATCTGCCCAGGAAGGCACATATATACATATATAGTCCTTCACTTTTATGAAGAATTAAGACAGTTACAGCCAAGTAAAATGATTGCACATTAAAAAGTGCTATAATTTGGTATTAACCACAGAGGTAACATTGACCACTGCTGAAAGTAATCATGGGATGCTTTAGGAGCAAAGAGCCTAATCTATAACTACAATAAAATAGCGAAAAGAAACTATTCCAGAAGGGTACAAATCCATAATTTGTCTCCAAAATCTAAACAACACCACGAAGGTTGAGGATTCAATGTACTACTTAAAAATAAATTTAAAAACCCATAAAAATAGCAAAAAATTGCACCAAAATCTGTTAAACATTTACCACTTAACAGCTGCAAAAATTCACTGATGCATCATCTCTTCAACCTAAGTATTAACGACATCGTGAGAATGGGGGGATTTCTACAAGTAAATCCATTGTTTTTTCAACCCTGTCTTTGGATGTTTACCATAACTTCCCATTCATCATCCAACTGGAAAAAAAGCTACTCAACATTTATCAAATATACTTTACTTTACTTTATTTACAACACAATTCATTAAACATTCAGAACATATTTAGTGAAAGAAAGTACAAGTTAATATATATTACAGGAATAGAAAATGACATACAGTATGTCGATCACAAGGAAAGGTTGTGGAGACTCTACAGGAAGAATACATAAACAAACACATCAAGCCTTTGAATTCATCATTTAGTTCTAAATTACAGATAACAGATCAAATAACCCTGAGATTTTGATCAGAACTCAAAAAACTAAATATATATAGTAAATATATAAAGTATTTTCAGTCTTATCCTTGTTTAAGGACAGACTACCACAGAAATTTCTTGTAAATGTCCAATAAAACATACTTGAGCAAAAAAGATACAAAAATTCAAGTGGAAAGAAAGCATTAACCTACAAAATAAAATATCATGCAATTTAAGGAGAAACAGTTACTTTTATTCAAGGTCATGGTTAATACAACATCAGGTGTGGAGAATTATTGAAGACCCTAAATATTCTGTTAGTCTTGAAAGTTGAAATCATATGGGAATGTTTTACCTTACAACGCGCATAAGGAAAAAAGTCGTGAAACTAGCTGTGATGTGTTTTTTGAACAGTTAAGGAGATTATCACAAGCGTATGAAGCAAACATTCCCATATGATAAATCATAAAGTTTGGATTAAAAGTTGTTAATATTACAGATTCCACCATTAGAAGACATGTAAGTGATCAGTATAACTAGCACCAACCACTAGAAGACATGTAAGTGATCAGTATAACTAGCACCCAGTGCAGAGAGTGTGGATAAGTGTAAGTCATTCAACTACAGTACAAAGAGTAACAGAAAAGGAAGGTTTTTAGTGTTACATCATGGCAGCCAAAACTAAGAGTAAAGTATGAGCAGCACGTCATACTGTACATGTCATACATACATATCACAGTAAAGTATGAACAGCACGTCATACATGCCATACATACATATCACAGTAAAGTATGAATAGCACATCATACATACATGTACATGTCACAGTTAAGTATGAACAGCACGCCATACACACATATCACAGTAAAGTATGAGCAGCATGTCATACATGCCATACATACATGTCACAGTAAAGTATGAGTAGCAATGTACATGTCACAGTAAAGTATGAGTAGCACGTCATACATACATGTACATGTCACAGTAAAGTATGAGTAACACGTCATACCTACATGTACATGTCACAGTAAAGTATGAGTAGCATGTCATACATACATGTACATGTCACAGTAAAGTATGAGTAGCATGTCATACATGCCATACATACATGTCACAGTAAAGTATGAGCAGCACGTCATACATGCCATACATACATGTCACAGTAAAGTATGAGTATCACATCATACATACATGTACATGTCACAGTAAAGTATGAGTAGCACGTCATACCTACATGTACATGTTACAGTAAAGTATGAACAGCACGTCATACATGCCATACATACATTCACAGTAAAGTATGAGCAGCACATCATACATACATATACATGTCACAGTAAAGTATGAGTAACACGTCATACCTACATGTACATGTCACAGTAAAGTATGAACAGCACGTCATACGTGCCATACATACATTTACAGTAAAGTATGAGTAGCACGTCATACATACATGTACATGTCACAGTAAAGTATGAGTAGCACGTCATACATACATGTACATGTCACAGTAAAGTATGAGTAGCACGTCATACATACATGTACATGTCACAGTAAAGTATGAGTAGCACGTCATACCTACAAGTACATGTCACAGTAAAGTATAAACAGCACGTCATACATGCCATACATACATGTCACAGTAAAGTATGAGTAGCACGTCATACCTACATGTACATGTCACAGTAAAGTATGAACAGCACGTCATACATACATGTACATATCACAGTAAAGTATGAACAGCATGTCATACATGCTATACATACATTCACAGTAAAGTAGGAGTAGCACGTCATACATACATGTACATGTCACAGTAAAGTATGAACAGCACGTCATACATACATGTACATGTCACAGTAAAGTATGAACAACACGTCGTTCATGCCATACATACATTCACAGTAAAGTATAAGCAGCACGTCATACATGCCATACATACATGCCACAGTAAAGTATGAGTAGCACGTCATACATACATGTCACAGTAAAGTATAAGCAGCGCCTCATACATGCCATACATACATGCTACAGTAAAGTATGAGCAGCACTTTAATACATGACATACATGTCACATCCAGTGGTGTAGCCAGAGGGTGACCTTGACCTTCATTGCTTTCCCTTGCCCCAATTTTCACCAGCATTTTAAAAAATGTTTAGAGCATTTGTTATAATATTCAGAAAAAAAGGTCATTTCCCTTCTAGATGTGACTACACTATCCTGTATCCACCTTAAAAAAATGACATTGGATAAGTGGTTTTAATAAGTGCTGTTTGGTAGCTTTCCTTGAAACACATACGCAGGATTTGGGGTGAAATGTCTCTCACTTATATATTCATATCTTTTGCATGACTAGTGGTTTTTGATAATCACATTTTCTTTTGTGACTTTACCCCCCCCCCCCCCTCCCTTCCGTTCTTTTCTCCCCACCTTCCCTACTCACTTTTGGTGGATAAGTCTAGTCCATGCTTGAACATGCTAGAAATTTGAAGCCTACAGCCTGTACATGTATTTGTACACTGTACGTATACACACATATACCCTAGAAATGACTGCCAAATGCCGTAAGCTGATTTCCTCCACATGAAAGAAAGTTCCAAAGAAGAAACCACAGATAAAGAAAGAAAACTGTGCAAACTTCATACCTACCCATAAGCTCCAACACTAAACAATCCTTGCTGCATAAGAACAGAATAAAAACATAAGATAAACATCTGCATGACAAAACTCTGATGACACTTGACCCCAAGGAGACATCAATGAAAGACATATCCATATCCCTTAAAAGGAACTTGTATAGTACTTCCACAACAAACTGATAAACATGCAAAGTAGCAAGGCAGAGTGAAATAGTACTTCTACAACAAACTGATAAACATGCAAAGTAGCAAGGCAGAGTGAAATAGTACTTCTACAACAAACTGATAAACATGCAAAGTAGCAAGGCAGAGTGAAATAGTACTTCCACAACAAACTGATAAACATGCAAAGTAGCAAAGCAGAGTAAACACCAACCAATTTTGGAATAATATATTTTTGTTCTTCAAAAATCAATAGAATATTTTGTCAGCCTTGTTATCATTGTACATACACGTCCACTTACTGAGAAAAGTAACATGGTATACTGTACATACATGTCCACTCACTGAGAAGAATCACATGGTATACTGTACATACATGTCCACTCACTGAAAAGAGTCACATGGTATACTGTACATACATGTCCACTCACTGAAAAGAATCACATGGTATACTGTACATACATGTCCACTCACTGAAAAGAGTCACATGGTATACTGTACATACATGTCCACTCACTGAAAAGAATCACATGGTATACTGTACATACATGTCCACTCACTGAAGAGTCACATGGTATACTGTACATACATGTCCACTCACTGAAGAGAATCACATGGTATACTGTACATACATGTCCACTCACTGAAAAGAGTCACATGGTATACTGTACATACATGTCCACTCACTGAAAGAGTCACATGGTATACTGTACATACACGTCCACTTACTGAGAAAAGTAACATGGTATACTGTACATACATGTCCACTCACTGAGAAGAATCACATGGTATACTGTACATACATGTACACTCACTGAAAAGAGTCACATGGTATACTGTACATACATGTCCACTCACTGAAAGAGTCACATGGTATACTGTACATACATGTACACTCACTGAGAAGAGTCACATGGTATACTGTACATACATGTCCACTCACTGAGAAGAGTCACATGGTATACTGTACATACATGTCCACTCACTGAGAAGAAGCACATGGTATACTGTACATACATGTCCACTCACTGAGAAGAGTCACATGGTATACTGTACATACATGTCCGCTCACTGAGAAGAGTCACATGGTATACTGTACATACATGTCCACTCACTGAGAAGAGTCATATGGTATACTGTACATACATGTCCACTCACTGAGAAGAGTCACATGGTATACTGTACATACATGTCCACTCACTGAGAAGAGTCACATGGTATACTGTACATACATATCCACTCACTGAGAAGAGTCACATGGTATACTGTACAGACATGTCCACTCACTGAGAAGAGTCACATGGTATACTGTACTTACATATCCACTCACTGAGAAGAGTCACATGGTATACTGTACATACATGTCCACTCACTGAGAAGAGTCACATGGTATACTGTACATACATGTCCACTCACTGAGAAGTCACATGGTATACTGTACATACATATCCACTCACTGAGAAGAGTCACATGGTATACTGTACATACATGTCCACTCACTGAGAAGAGTCACATGGTATACTGTACTTACATATCCACTCACTGAAAAGAGTCACATGCCCTTGTAAACATAGTCCAAAAGCAGGAAATGGGCCATTTCACAATTAGTGGTCCCAGTACAGCAACATTTCAAATGACTCCTAGAGATGAATAGATAGCCTGAAATCATAGTATGAACATCTAATTTTCATAATCTGAAAACAGCTTTCTAAAAAATTGCCTCAAAAGGAAAATATAAGGATTTCACTGAGTATGGTTCAGGCCTACTCAAATATTGCTCTGTAATGTATGAAAAAGGGGTAGAGACACAAAAGACAACAAAAAGGACAGCATACATTTATATTGCTTGTTTGCTTAAAACACTTTATTGTTTTTCAGTTTGAGTAAACTTCATGTAAATATTTGAATGTATGAAGATATCATTGCAAGATTTAAAATGGATACAAAGTTTGTGACTTACGCTACAAAATTTAGTTTTTTTTTTTTTATTTCCCAAACATGGCATGTAAGAATGACTTATTAAGGATATTTATAAAGGTAGTATATTTACTTGTAGTATTCTATTAATAAATGGTGACTTAGAAAACAAACGCTGCTAAATCATTTTCACTTGAAAGTTGTGACTTATGTTATGTAACGTAAGTCACTAAGGGTAGGGAACTGTGTGGTAGCAAGTTACACAATATGTAACATCAACCAATCAAACCTTTGGGAAGGATAACAATACAGAGCTTGATTTTCATCAATTCAAGTTAAAAAGTACATCAATTGTCTTTAAAGAAGAAACAAAACTTGATTTAAATTTGTAAACTTTATAACTCATAAAATTGTTTTAAAATCTTATAAGATGACAGATTTGTAAAAGTTATGATGTCATAAAAACTATGTAGCAATAGAATCTCAATAACAACTGAAAATTAATTAAAAAAAGGTGTTCACTTGATATCAGGAAAGATAAAATGTGAAGTGAACAGATTGACACTCTGTCGGACCAAAGTGCAGATGTACTTTATTGATATTCCCAGCTGAACGCCATTGCAAAGTCCACTTGTTAAACATGGAGGAGTGGATTAGATTTATCATTCTCAAAAGATTCATGCATACATCTTTTTATACAAACATGCTCCTGATATGATGGCAGATGGCTTACTAGAATCTCCTTCAGTTCACTGAAACAACATTCATTGATAGCTTTATAGAATCGTCCATTGTCTCCTTTCTTCCATTCTTTCCACTGAACTGGAGCAGCATCATTTGGGTTATCTAAAAATCAATATCAGCGCCACCTTTACAGTTATCACACATCCCTCTCCAGCATGCAGAGTTAAGATCATCAGCATTGCAGAGAACATCAGTCCAGTCAAAGTTGATATTTAAGGCTGTTTGTTTCAATCTAAAATTCTCATGTGTCTCACATTTACATTGGTCCATCTTTCAATAGCAAGACATTCTTGGGTCTAAGAAGAGTGAATTTTGTAAATCCAATATCAATCTCTGGGTTCTCTTGCTTGAATAGTGCAAAGAGTTCACGAAGATGCAGGGTTAGGTAGTACTTTCTCTTTTTTGTTTCTGGCCTTCCACCCACACATTCATTTCTTCTTTCATGCCAGGGGAAGTCCAGACAACATCAGTTCTGAAATAAAAATTAGTTACTACTTCTTGAAGTTCAGCTGAAAGCCCAATACATCCTCTCTTCCCACTGATATTAGACTGCATTTTTTCTTTCAACGGCACTCTAAATCTCTTAGCCAATCCAAACACAACAGCCTTCTTTTTGCTGGGAGAATTGGGCAAAACTCTTGAAACTTTTCTCACAGCTTTTCCAAAACTCTGTGGACTCTTGAAAGAAACCCTTGGAACTAAAATACCCGTAGACACATTTGATTCCATTTTTTGCCTTCTCCATTCTCTCATTTTCAAACGATGGTCTTCACGCTTCATCTTGCGTTCATCCTCACTCATTGCTGCCAGTTTCTCTCGTTGGACTTTTGATATTCTTTGGCTTTCTTTCTTTTGTATTCAGGATCTATCTGGCTTTTCCTTTTACGCATGGCTTTCATTCTTTCTGCAGCAGACTTCCCCATATTGTGGGACTGGTTGCTGTAAAGAGAGGAAAAAATATATGATGCCATACTGTAATCTGTACTATAATCACTCTCCTTTCCCTGTGATAGTGTAGTAGCATAGTTAAAAGCATATTCACACCTCATATTGGGGAAACACATTACAGAATAAAGACCCATTAGTAAGGGCTCTGCCTAAAAATTTGAACCACTTTTTGAGACCTTAGATTACCTTCATCATTCCACAAGATTAACTGTGTTTCACAACATGCACATGTTCTATTTCTCCCATCCTCAAGGAGAAACTGAAAAATAATGCCAGCATTGATAACTGGTCCTTCTTGGTTTTATGCTTGATTCTGATCATGAATAGAAATAGGAAACAAATCTTCTGTGTAGTTGTCACAAGGATACTTCAAATGCATCAACAAAAACCACCGATAGCAATTTGAGGTCAGAAAACCAGTAAAATGATACTTAAATTGTGGTTTGGAAATAAAGGAAAACATAGTAATGCATAATACCGGTGCTATTCTAAAAAAATATGGGCGGTTTCTCTCTGCTAGGTCTAAAGCAGGCAGCCTGTACTGAAACACATGGGACATTAATACCAAAATTGCTTTCTGAAAATTGAGGCTCGTATCAGATAGATATATTTCCTAATACACATATAATTTGATGAATTTGATACTATGCCTGAATTAAGGTCCACTTCCTTTCCCTTAATTGGCCCTCTAGATCCCCCTATTTGCTTCCCCTGGTCCCTTTTCCCAGTCTCCTATTTTCTTCCTTGCCCCTCCCCTCAGGCTCTCCACTTGCCCCTTCCTCTCCCAAGGCCCCTTTGCCCCACCCTTATTCATGTCTGGGACATTCATCTACCAACTGATGGCCCATTCAGCTACCCTCTCACCTCTACCTTTCATCTTTAACATCTGGCCCCATTCATTCCTCAGTTCCTTCCCAAAGAGAATAGCAAATGGTGTGATTTCATCTTAAACTAGTGAATTAGATTTGAACAGTAATTCTGTTTATTTTCTTCCACCAGTACATTTACCAATATTCTTGCAACTAGTACTTTACAGGTAACACACTGACTTAATTGCCCTAATAACTTGCATTATAATTATGAAATTGCAAAAACAATTAACATAAAAATCTTTTTTTTCAACTCACCTGTATCCTCTGAATTCAAAAAGCTGGAAATCTTGGCAGTCTTCAACAATGCTTTAACCTATTTGTTTGAAATTTAAGACAATTCTTCAGCTGTTAAGGGACTCTGTTCTTCTTACTTGGTTGCTATGGGGTAACCATGGGCTGCTAAACAAATCAGTGTTTTCTTAAATGTCTCCCTCACTAGCCTATTTGTTTACATTATTTAATGTTTATTGATTGCCTGTAACATACATTTTATAATACAGATCCTGCATTCAATATGCTTAATGCATTGTTGTGACTTACGTTACGGCATTTTGTGACTTACGTTACTTTATGTTATCGACCACCATTCTTATCGCAAAAGTAAAAGATGCTTGTTATTGCCTTTAAAACATTGTCTGTCTTCTTTATTGATTTCAATATCAATTTATCTCTTTGCATATAACACTTCACAGAGAATTGATAAATTCAGCAAAACACCAATTTTTTTTCTTTTTCTGCGTGACTTACGTTACAAAACTTTCATAACCCCCAGGAAAGAACATACAAGCATAGCACGCCACCACTTTTGCAATTCATGTGAGTTTTCAATAGGTTTCATGATGGGGTAGACAAAAGAGCAAAGTAATGAAGCTTGTGGTTTTGCAGCAGGAATTTAAGGAGAAAAATTCTCAAATGCTGTGACTTACGTTACGTGAAATGGCCCGACAAGTAAATTATTCTTTCACATATTTTATAGAAATTGTTCTAATACCAATGCAAAATTCTGAAATTATAAATCAGTTTATTTCTGATATTGAAGACTGATATTGCCAGCTTGGTGTTGTTAACCCAGTACAAGGTTGTTGCCGAGTTCCTTCATGCAAGGGAATAATTCCAATCAAACAAATCACCCGCCGCCAGCTACCAATATAATCGCAACCATACCCAGCAAATAAAACAATACAATTTCTTCATACAAAATAAAAATATTCACATTATTCAGTATTCTTACATGTACCTCTCCTAAAACACATGTACAGGGTGTGCAGAAGCATGTATACTGTAGTATTACCCAAAACTGAGCTGCCTACATATACAGTATGTATTCATTCAGTACTCGCATATAAAAGAACATGCAATTTTTAAATTATGCAAGCAGAGATTAAACATTCATTCCAGTTTATCAATTCATAGAGAAAGGCATGCAATTAAAGGATTAGGTCAGGGGTCAAGCAAGTTTATTTCAAATGAATGAGGACTTTTAAGAAACAGAATGGTGAAAAAAGTATTCAAAATTCTTTCCATTAAGATCTCCAAGTTTAAAGCTCTGTCATTCTGTGTCGAAGTGACTGGTGTAGTAAGTCTACTGTGGAAGGTTGACCCCCTCATCTTCACATTCTTAACAATTGTTAAAGTGGTCCTGCCATGCCACCTCAAAAAATTGAGATTTAAGCTGATGTAGGTTTTTCTTATCCCAAAATTAAATAATCCATCAAAAAATCCTGGAAATAAGTCAGTTTTTATGATGAAAAAGGACTTAGAAATTGATCATTTATTGCTTGCTCTGAAAAAAAGTTGAAAGTTGATGTCATAACAGTTTGCTGCGTCATTTTAGGGACTGCTGGTCATAAACAATGCATCACATACATACTATAGTAATCACATACAAATAGCGTCTGATTACGAAAGTTTTTCGGGCGGTTTAGATCTTAATTTGTCATTTTCCAACTTCAAGCTATAATAAAAATGATTTGGAAATAAATGAAGAACATTCTCATAATGAAGGGATGTAGTTCTTTTTGAATTTGAAGCCCTTGCAGACAAGAAAGAAGGATCAGGCTTACAACCCTTACACGGTACTAAGCCTGTGTAGTCGGCATGAAATTCTTACTGTTTCGCACGTAATGTTTTGTTATTCATAATCAAATTGAAGTAATTGCAACATCTCTTTTTCACATCTAATGGAAATATGAAGTTTTATTTATCAATGTTAAAGTTTCTGTTGCTTGACGTTTAGTCAACAGGCCTACATGGACTGAAAAGTTCATTTACACAATTCCGTTTGCATTTTTGCACTTGAATTGAAAGTTTTTGAAGAAATTGTGAACATTTTGTTAGTTTATTTTTTAAGTTTTGATATGCTAAAAGGGATATGCTTGGCAAGTGGACACAATTACAATTCAGTTCTAATTTATTGCTTTTTCTTCCTTTGATCATATTCCACACAATATATAAAATAAATCCTGGAAGCTTTGAAGTGATTAAGTAGCCCAGTCAGTTACGGCTTCGTCTTTTGAGCGAGAGGTTATGAGTTCAAATCTCACTGAGTCTTATTCTATATTTTCTTCTCCCTGTTTCTCTCATTTGTATTTTTATTACTCGCGAAACAGTAAAAATTTCAAGTCAGAGCGATGTGGTCAAGCTACTGTTTAAATCGAACAGAACGGGTAACAATCTGTCGTGAGCTGAATATGACATCGTACCCGGTAAGCCCCGAAAACTTGGTTCATGTCAAGTGCAGAAATCATGTCCAAAATCGTCTTGTTTTGTTGCCCTTTGACATTGATAAACAACTTTTAATTTGAGAATTTATATTACTAAATTCTCCAACTACACAAAGCTGCAGGATTTTGATTATTACTTACTTGAAAAATATTCACATTAAAAAAACAAAGGAAGATGATAATTGACATAAGTCAATGGCGTACACACACAAAATGTGTCAGCGATACATTGTTTACTTACAGGAATCCCTAAAGTGACGTCATCGCGTATAAAGCCCTATTCAGATTTTTTTCGTCAAGGTGATGAAAAAACTTGTTCTTCTTTTACCATTTTCTCGAACGGTGGGGTGCAGACCAGAAAGAATCATATTTTTGCAAATCAAATATTCTAAATATCATATTTATCATTAGTTCCGAACCCATGGCAGGACCACTTTAATGTATTTCAAGGAAAATTTATTTCAACTTTTTTACTATTTGAAATATTTTCCTCAAACTTTCTTCAGGTGGTAAATTATAATTACCCTTACTACTAGAATCTGTTTTGACTTCTTTCCTGACATATCCCATGGTTTTGGGCTGCAAAATCACAGGACAAAATATGGTAGAATACATACAGATTTTGAAGAATCTTAGACTGCGACATCACAACAAGTTTGATTTCAGTCGTTTCTACACAAATGATGCCAAACTTCAAACTTAAAAATCTCTTTAACGAAATAATTTTTTTTAAATACTTTCTTCCCAATTTTGTTTCTTTTGGAGTCCTCTTTCATATAAGATGGACTTGTTTGACCACTGAACTAAACCTTTAAAAAATCATTTCAGAGATAATTTACTGTCAATGAAAGGATGACATACATTTATAAGATAAACTTTGAGATAAAAGGTGGTATAGGCCACACTCAAAATGGCAAGCATTAGGGTCTACAGTATAAGTTCCCTATGCGATTCTGCCATTTCAACAAGAAATTCAAGCCTGCAAAATTACTCCAGCTACCCAGGGTTGGGGTCAAGTACAAAAATCAATTACAATTTGAAAAAATACAATTACGGAGCTAATTTTTTTTTATGGCCTTTAAAATAATGGGCAGGGCTTGGGCAGGGCTTGGGCAGGGCTTGGGCAGTTTACGATTGATCATTTCCAATGAATGGAGCACATCTCATGATCATGCATGCATAATTGTTCTGCATTTCTAATGATATATAAGTGTAAACATATACATGTATGTTTGTCATGCATGCAGATAAAAGGCTCCCTTTGCACGCTCCTATGTTCTGTTCCTCTAAAAAAATAGCCCAACCTGAGTACCTAAAGAAAGTTTCATGAGACAAATTTGAGGATGAGTTACTGTATTCCATTTGTGTTTTTGTTTATTACAATCTGGGAAACAACTTAATATACATTGAATGAATAGACACAAGAAAAAGAAAAACAATAGTGTACATTTCATCAAAACTTTATTTAAATGGTGTAAACTGTAAAAAAAACAAAATAAACTTTCTTTTGGGACTTTTACGACTTTCATGTAAATATTCAGGAGTCGAATTCAAAAAAATTCACCATTGTTCCACGAAGCAGTGCCGTCTAAAAACACTGTTCCGGATCAAATTCCTTGTTTTCAATCATTTCAATCAGAGGTTGCGTTATAATTCTTTGCCTAGCGTATTTGGTTATGACAAGCCCTTGAATTTTGGCGTATTTTGTAAATTTGCTGTTGTATGTGTACAGGGCACTGCGTAATGTACAGGGCACTGCATAATGTACAGGGCATTGCACAATGTACAGGGCATTGCACAATGTACAGGGCATTGCACAATGTACAGGGCATTGCACAATGTACAGGGCATTGCACAATGTACAGGGCATTGCACAATGTACAGGGCATTGCACAATGTACAGGGCATTGCACAATGTACAGGGCATTGCACAATGTACAGGGCATTGCATAATGTACAGGGCACTGTGCGCTAATAAAGCATACTTTAATTGCTGAGACACACACTTGTGTAGGCCTGCCTCGCTAAAGTGAATGAAAATTGCACTTAAAATACCAAAAACAATAAAAAATTGGACTACTATTATCATACAAAATATTAAGAAAAAGTGTATTCCCATTCCTTCAATAATGTTGATTGTTGAATCATGAAATTTGGGTTAACATTCCCGAAATAAACTAGAAAATACTTTTGTGTATCGTATTCAAAGTTTCATGAGGTTTTAGTGAACTTTGACCAATTGTCAACGATAATATACTATTCAGATCTCAAACACGCCTACTTCTTTACAGTATAGTAACTTGACTTGCAGATTGTGATCACTTCACAGATACACGATCAACACAATACAACAGGAAATTAGAATCCTAGTTAATAATATCATTGACAATTGACAGCCTGCATACAACATCAAAACTTTCATGTACACTGTACAGTGTACGTAAATCATGCATAGGGCATATGTACTAGCCTATATGTGTTTATGTACAGTACTACAGGCATGTTGAATCATTCAGCCGTTAGTCTCGTAGTTGTGTCATTGTCCTTTTATTTATGAGTAACTCAAAATCATTTTTGTGTAAAATAAAACTTTGAATCGCATCAGAGAGGTAAGATGTTCATGATTTTCATTTATGATAATGAAAAACTCTGGCGTAAAATTCCACATGCTATATCTAAATCTTACAAGTCGTAAGAAATTTCAGCCATGGCGTAATATATGACAAATTTGTCGTTAAGACGATCTCTGTTTTCAATTCTATTCCAACTCCCTGATTCAACTTAATATACACCATTTTTGTTATAAGATATACTTGTGTAAATAAAATAAAATAAATATTAGTCAGAAGGCTGCTACGCATATGTCAAAACTCTTAAACCAAATATAGGCTGTAACACGTATCGTATGTATACCATATATGCGGTAAATATGTAGCGGAAGCCATGATAGTTGCGGTCACACGCAAATACAGTATCGCGACAAAAGGATGTGAGTGAGACATACATTTTTTTGTTGAAGATTATTAATATGTAGCACAAATTATTCCAGGAATTATTGCGTCATCGGCAAATGGTGTGGGGGAGGGGGGTCAATTTGACCATACCATGTGCTGGAAAATATATTTTCCCTACAAATAAATTCATGGGGATTTTTGAGCAAACAAAATATGCTTCCAAAAGTTATCAGCTGTTTTGTATAAATCATAATGTGTGGGTCAATGGGTAATTCTAACTTTTTCCGGCCGATTATCGACGTTATACGAGTGACACTGTCAATTTGATTAGACCACGTGGTGGGAAATTATATTTTGTGTTAAAAACAATTGGGTTTCACGCACAAAGTTAAAAGAACAAAGCTTTGGAAATCCCATCTTGCACGTATCTCAGTCATACTCAACAACTCTGGATTTCCTATCACGCGAGGATAAAACCAGTAATCCATTCCCCACCTGCACTAGAGCTGCAGACCTGGGCCTATGCAAATTATGTTCTGCGCAAGTCAGTCCATTGTTTTGCAATCTGGCAACCTGCCACAAAAAGGTTTTTCTTAATGAAACTTATGTCAGTCATTTAACCGTACAAGGCCAACACTGCTCTCGACCTAATGGCTGGTCCCACTCCAGTGTACTAAACATACAGTGTACATCATGTAGCGTTGTGTATATACACTGCATTATTAACCCTTACTCTTCCACGTGGCGATAATATCGCCGTTTTGAAAATAACTTTTTCCAAAAATGATATCGGGACCATACCAAAATTCTATAAGGGTGCAAATAGTTTCATAGCAAATATCTTGGAAAGATCTTTCATAAAATTGTATTTTTTGGGGGGTCTATACTCACTTTTTTCAGCAAATTTTGTCCAAACATTCAGAAATTTCACTTTTTGTTTAAAAATGTCCCAAAAAATGCATATTTTTAAAAAATTTACAAAAATTGCTTTGAAAATAAATTTAGAAATTTTCTTTTTATATATAATAAGACAAGTCATATTGTCCAAATCTAATCACATTTTGCTCATACCTGGTCATTATTTCTAAATCATTTGTAAAATATGTCAAATTTTGTGATTTTTGGTATTTTTTTTACCCTTTTTGTTAAAAAATTGTGTGATCCACCCCTACATCATAATGAAAAGTTTCAAACACCATTCTGTAGCGAAAACAATGTGCTTTCACATGGATTGCTGCAATAAAAGACATACCCCCTCTATATTTGCTAAAACGTTTAAAAGTTACGTCACTCGAGTTATCTTTAGATATTTTTACATTTATGTTGAGACGACAGAAGAACGTGTATCCCGAATCTTGTTTGAAAGTGAAATTGAGGATAGGAAATGTCAGAAGGCTATCGCCAGTAATGGAGATCTTTTAGTACCCAATCCAGAAGAGGCCTAAAGGTTATCAGAACCAGGTAAAATGATTTTTTCAAATTTCTTAAATTTTCAAACTTCATGCTTACTAAACGTTACTCTTTAGGCCATGAAAGTGGAGAGAGCTAATGTTAGTTCCGATCCGTTCAAATTAAGCAAAAACAGTGTAATTTAGCTAGGATTATTTACTTGTAAGGATTATAAACAAGTAAATGGGTCACTAAAATCTGACGTAATTAACATGAATTGTCTTTATTATAGTAATTTTGGATGAAACTTTACAGATCAATTTTTATTTTGTAGTGAAATAGTGCCCATATACCTATTTCACGAATTCTTGATTCCATGTTGTGAGGTTGTGGTGCAGTGAAGTAGCAATACAATTTTAAGGGGAAAGGGTCCCATGTTGTTGGAAAGAGACACATGTTGGGGCAAGAGACCAATGTTGGGGGCCAAGCTGTCCCATGTAGGGGGAAATTATTTTCTTTGAAGCAATTTGGATCCTGGAAGAGGGCCATATTTGTTTTATATATTTTTGGGGGAGGGGGATGGCATTTCCCCTGGTTCCCCCTCCCAACATAAATGAGCCACAACCTCCACCCCACTCCCAAACCCTGTATTTCCTTAGAAACAGTTGAAATTGTATTTCTCTGAAGTATTTTCCTGTACTTAGACAAAGTTGTTGACATTTCATATGCGGTACCAACAGTCACTAAAGGATACCAAGTTTGGCAACGTCTACATGATTACTAATGCTTTGAACCATTTTGAGTACCTTTTCACCAAGAATTCCTACAGGAATCAACAAAAGTATGTTTCTACAAGACTTTTAGTATATCCTGAATAAACATAAGTATTTTCCAATGGCTAAAATTGGCTCATTAACTAAAAATTTTAAGTCTGCACATAATAAATGAAGTAAATTAGCTAATTTGCATATCATTTGCATAACATCTTTATTGAAATATTAGTGTCAACATTTCCTTTTTATATTATATTAGTTTTGTGCATCATAGAAAGAAACAATGCATGTTTATAGGAAAGTATAGTGCCAAATCCTATCAGATAGATCATTGGCAAAATCAGAGGTCAATTTTGGGGCCAAAAAAAATCCAAATTGACATATTAATTATTTTCTTGCTTCAAAAAAAACAAGAGTACTATCAAATGAAAGGTCCTTCTTTCAACAATTTATAAATTCTATCAATATTTTTTTTCTCTAATTAGCCACAAGCAGAATATCACAAAGATAGCAGTTTTAGGACATCTAAAAATTTGAATTAATGATCTCATTTGCATAAATTTGCATAATTCATCAAAATATTTATGCAAACCAAACATAAAGTTTAAAGTCTTATTACACAGTAGAAAATGAAGATAAATTTGTGAAAAGGCCCCCTTTCCAAAAAGTTTCCTAAAATAAGACTTGTAATCTCAAATGCTCTGGTAGAGGGTTAAGGCCTTGACCGTTCATATGCACATGTTCAGAGCTTGCAAAATTTGCCATGTTTATTCGATCTACTTTTCTTTCCGTAAAAATCGTCTGACAAGCTCTCCAAAGTACAGTCAAAGCTCAAAACACTGCCATCGTGGCTATAACATTTCGGCAGGGGTAATATGTTTTAAATTATTTGAGGAAAAAGTTAGAATATTACTTAAAAGTGCAATTATATAATCTAAACATTTCTTGATGTTTTATTTATTTCTTTTTGCACACAGTGTTTTTACCAAAACTATTTAATATAGTTATATGAACAAAAAAATGTTGGCAGCAAAAAATCAACCTGCGGCAGTGACTAAGAAAATGGCGACCACAATATGAATCTCGGAGAACTTTATCCTGTCGTGGTGATAAATAGGTAAAGATTTAGAAAAAGTTTTTTCAAAAAGTGTATTATTGATATAAAAGGAGGAATTGCACCTAATCTCTAACAGCCCCCGTACGGCAATCCCAATGTCAACCAGTACTGAGGGATGTGTATAATAACTACCTTTGTACATCACATGGGAAAAAAATAACAAATACTGTGGCTTACAAATGAAGAAGTGAGTCTCTGGCAAATGCAAGTTGAGTAAAAAAATGTAATTAAGGTTCATGAGTGGTCAAAAAAAAAAGAAATTTTCTGATGAGATGTACAAACGATGGATTTTCTACCAACATTACAGTCATGACAGTGTAAAAGCCCCACAATTTGCTGCAAAACAAAGAAACGTTGCAATGACCATGAAGAAGCAGCACTTCAATTGGTTCGCAGCAAATTGTTGGGCTTTTACACCGTCTTGACTGTAATGTCGGTAGAAAATCCATCGTTTGTACATCTCATCAGAAAAAAAGAACAAATACTGTGGTTTATAAACGAAGAGGGGAGTCTCCAGCAAATGTTGAGTTGAGTCAAAAAATATAATTAAGATTGGCGAGTGGTGAAAAAAAAAGGAGAAATTTTCATATACGGTTCAAAAGTAGAGTTATAAAGAGACCTAGGCCTACCTTTTTATAGCTTGCCATAACGCTAGGAACACTGGTGTCCACAGGTATTCCTAGCGTTATGGCAACCTATATACTTAATACATATATATAAAAAAGGTAGGTCACTTTTTAACACGACTTTTAACCGTATATAAATTATTTTTCTTTTGACCACTCGGAATCTTAATTACATTTTTTGACTCCACTCACATTTGTTGGAGTCTCCCTTCTTCGTTTATAAGCTACAGTATTTTTCTTTTTTTCTTATGAGATGTACAATTGATGGATTTTGCTACGAACATAAACAGTCATGACAGTGTAAAAGCCCAACAATTTGCTGCAAACCAAAGAAACGTTGCGATGACATCATGAAGAAGCAGCACTTCAATTGGTTTGCAGCAAGTTGTTGGGCTTTTACACTGTCATGACTGTAATGTCGGTAGAAAATCAATCGTTTGTACATCTCATCAGAAAAAAAATAACAAATACTGTAGCTTATAAACAAAGAAGGGAGTCTCCAGCAAATGTGAGTTGATTAAAAAAATGTAGGCCTAATTAAGATCCGTGAGTGGTCAAAAAAAAGTAATTTTCTGATGAGATGTACAAACTATGGATTTTCTACTAACATTTACAGTACAGTTACTTTCTACCAAATTACCGTCAAGACAGTCTATCTGCCCAACAATTTGCTGCAAACTAAAGAAACGTTGCGATGACGTAATTGAAGTGCTGCTTCTTCATTTGTACATCTAATCGGAAAGAAACTAACAAATACCATGGCTTATACACGAAGAAGGAAGTCTCCAGCAAATGTGAGTAGAGTAAAAAAGTGTAATTAAGATTCGCGAGTGGTCAAAAAAAGGAATTTTCATATACAGTTCGAAAGTCGCTTTAGAAAGAGTCCTACCTTTCTCTCTCTATATATATATATATATATATATATACTAGTAAGCATATAGGTTGCCATAACGCTGAGAACACCTGTGATCATGACAGTGTAAAAGCCCAACAATTTGCTGCAAACCAAAGAAACGTTGCAATGACGTCATGAAGAAGCAGCACTTCAATTGGTTTGCAGCAAATTGTTGGGCTTTTACACTGTCATGACTGTAATATCCTTAGAAAATCCATCGTTTGTACATCTCATCAGAAAAGAAAAAAAAAATAGGCCTAGGCTAGGCCTACTGTCTCAAACTGTCTCACCGACGTTAAATTTACTGCTTATAAAGCTTTAGTCAGGCCAGTACTTGAATACGCATCAGCAGTCTGGGAGTGCGATGGGGTATAAACTTGAATCTATTCAAAGGAGAGCAGCCAGGTTCTGTATGGCAGACTTCTCTTATAAATCTAGTGTAAAAAACATGCTTCATAAATTGGATTGGCCCCTGCTAAAAACAAGAAGATACAACACTCGGCTACATATGCTATATAAAATCAATAACAATCTTGTCGCCATCAATAAAGATGAACTTATCCCCACCGTCAGAACTAATACAAGAAATAATCATGACCTTAATTTCCAGGTTCCCTATGCTAAAAAGAATGTATATAGGGGGGGCCTAAACACTCTTTCTTCCCTCACACACTAAAGGATTGGAATGCTTTACCGTCAGACATCGTACATGCACCAGAGTTTTAACTGTTTCAAAGCTAAATTTACTAGGCCTAACACTTGTATTGCTAGGCCTAACCAGTTTTTTTTTTTTTTTACTCGTTATTTTTCACACTCGGTTGGCATTCTTGTCCTCTTCAAGGATTTTTGGTGTCTTAACCGATTCAGATACTGTGGCTTAAGGTCTATAAACAAAGATGGGGGTCTCCAGCAAATGTGAGTTGAGTCAAAAAATGTAATTAAGATTCGCGAATGGTCAAAAAAAATGAATTTTTATATACGGTGTGAAAGTTGCGTTAGTAAGTGATCTAAGCCTACCCTTTTTGGCCTAGTACTAGTAGCCTAGGTTGCCATAACGCTAGGAAGACCTGTGTGTGTCTAGGCGGAAAAACTAGGCCTAAGCCTAGTCTGACACTGACACAACCAACTCAGATTCAGAATTAGCATACGAAGTCTTACATAGCTTAGTGCGTTACTAAACAAAGCAGATTAACTTTGATGAAACAAAAAACACAGCCTGTTCCACATCACCAGATCTTAGGCTACCTTGTTTCTACCATAAAATTATTTCTGTGTCTTACCTTGATAGGCCTAAGCTGTTTCTGAGTGGGTTATCCACTGCTTAGACGCAGTCGACAGAACCTTCAACCGGGTGTCTTTTTATGACGTCATTTTTCCTTAAGGCTTTTTGACGTCTTTGCTTGTTACGGCAACTTACACGTTAAGTCGGCAAAATCCCTCTAATGGACATGAACGCCAACCGAGCCTTGCAAAAGTATGAGGGAATTTTTTTTTATAAAAATAATAAATCAATTAACTAGCTTAGCCAATTTAGCTTTGAAACAGTTTAGACTTGGTGCATGTACAATGTCCGATGGTAAAGCATTCCGATCTTTAGTGTTGAAGAAAAGAAGGAGTAATTATAACGTTCTTTTTAACATAAGGAACGGGGATCATGGTTATTTCTTGTAATAATTCTTCCGTTTGGGATCAGGTTATCATTATCAATGGCGACAAGACTGTTATTGATTTTATATAGCATCTTTTGACGGGTGAATCTGAATCTGAATCGGTTAAGTCGGCAAAAATCCTTCAAGAGGAAATGAACAACAACCGAGCGTAAAAAGTATGAGTAAAAAAAATATAAGAAAATAAAGATAATACAGAATTGAATTATAAATAAATAAATAAAAACTAGTTAGCAATACAAATGTTAGTAAGTATAGCTTTGAAACAGTTGAGACTTGGTACATGTACAATGTCTGACGGTAAAGCATTCCAATCCTTTAGTGTGTGAGGGAAGAAAGAGTGTTTATATACATTCTTTTTAGCATAGGGAACCTGGAAATTGAGGTCATGATCATTTCTTGTATTAGTTCTGACGGTGGGGATAAGTTCATTTTTATTGATGGCGACAAGATTGTTATTGATTGTATATAGCATATGTAGCCGGGTGTTGTATCTTCTTGTTTTTAGCAGGGGCCAATCCAATTTATGAAGCATGTTTTTTACACTAGATTTATAAGAGCAGTCTGCCATACAGAACCTGGCTGCTCTCTTTTGAATAGATTCAAGTGTATCCACATCACACTGGTGATGGGGGTCCCAGACTGCTGATGCGTACTCAAGTACTGGCCTGACTAGAGCTTAATAAGCAGTGGATTTAACGTCGGTGGGACAGTTTGTGAGGTAACGTTTTAATAGGCCAAGTACAGAGTTAGCTTTCTTGGTTATGTTATGTATATGTTTATCCCATCTAAGTTTATTATCAATTTCAACACCTAGGTATGGGTGGGAGTTGACATGTTTTAGTGGCAGGTTGCATAAGGTATAAATAGGTGATTTAAAGCATTTTTTAGAGGAAATTGACAAAATGTAGCATTTAGAGGGGTTGAAATTCATTTGCCATTTGTTTTGCCATTGTTCAAGTTTGTTAAGATCATCTTGGAGGATTTGTTGGTCAGAGGGGTTATCAATTGTTCTATACACAAGACAGTCATCAGCAAACAGTCTAACTGTGCTGTTTATATTATCGGGGATGTCAATTACATATAAAAGGAAAAGTATTGGACCCAAAACAGTACCTTGTGGTACACTGGATAAAACCTGTTTAGAATGAGAGATTTCACTATCACAGACAACACGCTGGATGCGGTTGTTGAGGAATGATGCAAACCAGGCTAGAAGATTTCCATCAATGCCATAGGCGGAAAGTTTGGATAACAGGCGCTGGTGTGGGACTTTATCAAAGGCTTTTGAGAAGTCAAGAATAGCCATGGAGACCTTACTGTTTTGGTCAATTTGTTTAGAGATATCATTTATTGTTAAGAGGAGCTGTGTTTCAGTCGATCTTTTTGCACGGAAGCCATGTTTTAAATCAGTTAAGATATTATGCTCAAGAAATTTCATCACATGTGAGTGGATTATATGCTCAAGGATTGTACTACAAACGCAGGCGAGGGAAACAGGTCTGTAATTAGCTGGGTTTTGTTTATCACCTTTTAAAAAAAAGCTACATATGTTTGCTTCATTCCACTTGTTAGGGATTTATCACAGATAAAGGTCTTTCTAGCTTCTTTGAGGCTTTTACGGACGACGACGACGAGTGCACACACAATTACAATGACGGGGTTGTCACCTGAGTATTTGGTTATGATAGTAACAATTCTATCACGAAGCGCTTAATACGACCTGGACGAGAACACAGGTACGTTGAACGGACAGAAATAACATCGACAACCAAGTCAATGTCCACGGCCTTTGATAAGTAGTTGTGGTGCACTGGCGCGTCTACCCAACCCAGGCTTGAACCCAGGGCCTTGTGGTCTGTAGATAGGTATGATAACCGCTACACCACAATTTCACGGACAGCCTTCCTAAAGCTTTTATAGGTAGTCCAGTCATTGGCTTGTTGATTAGTCTTAGCTTTTTTGAAAAGTTTATGTTTTTTCCTGCAGAGACGGCGTTGAATACGGGTGAACCAGGGCAGATTTAGTTTAGTTGAGGTGAATTTGTGAGGCGTGTTTTTTTTATCAATAATCAGTTTAATTTCCTGTTTAAAGAAATTCCATTTTTCATCAACATTAATGGAGTTATTGAATTGAGTATAATATTGCAGTTTAAATTTGGTCAAGTCTTCTTTTATTCGTTTTATGTTAGCTTTTTTCTTTAAATAGATTTTACGTTTAGGTAACTTTTTACGAGGAGGGGAGATATTTAGGGTCAGTTCAACAATATCATGGTCACTTATACTCGGAATGACATTAGCTGAGGTAACAGCTGGTGAATTGTTAGTAAAAACAAGATCAAGAATGTTGTTATCTCTGGTGGGTGACTGCACCATTTGTGTGAGATTGAATTAATTGGTCACTTCAAGAGGAATTTTGGCTGCTTCGGAGAAAGCGTTAGTTCCTGAAATAATGTTTTGACTCCAGTCAATGATAGGTTGGTTGAAATCACCAGCAGGGCGTTCCACCAGGGTGTTCCTTCTTCTTGTTATTAGCAGGGGCCAATCTAATTTATGAAGCATGCTAGTGACACTGGATTTATAAGAGTAGTCTGCCATACATAACCTGGCTGCTCTCCTTTGACTAAATTCAAGCTTATCTACATCGCACTGGTTAAAATGATAATTGTTTCCATTATGCACAAGTAATTTATTGTGACTATAACTGGATAAGTTCGTGAATAAAGGTAGCAAACAAATTGATTGTTATTTTGTGAACGATGTAATCTTTTGTATATCCGTACAAGGAGGTATTTTACCTTGACTTTGTAAGGTCAGGCTTACTGAGAAAATAGAGGGCTCAGTAGCAAAATATCATAACATCTTCCCTCTCAGGGTAAAACTACTGAATAAAGGCAAAAGAAAAAGAAAGTTCTGTACAGAGTTCAAAACAATGAGTTCAGAATGTTGTAGCATGATGCACGCTGTAAAAAGTTCAACAAAGTCTATGTACATCAAAGGGACTTAAGTAAGGTGGGAAACGAGACTTTCAAGGGCCATATCAATATGTAATCGTTGTATTTTACTGGAGCTTTTCGGTTCCTTTGGGGTCTGTCGTTGATGACGTGGTCTGGTCTTTGGGTTTGTTTTCTGAGGAGGGTGTGCTTTCCAGGCTTGGCGAATGCGTACCGGTGGGGGTATCATTGTTTCCTCTAAACCTCGCTTCATTTGGGAGTTTATATCGTTGATCAGTCAGATGAGCTGGTTTGATGTGTACTCTGTCTCTTTGGTATTGAACTCCCTCTGACGCTTCTATCGTATATTTACGGTCGGAGTGACAGTCAACGATTGTTGCTTGTTGCCAGATTCTACTTGGTTCTTTTTGGAATCTGCATGGGGTTCCGGTGACTAGTCGTGCTGGACCTTCTTTGCCAGCGTACGATTCAGCTTTGCGTCGAATGCTTGCATCGTTGCAGATGTTAATGGGGGTTTGTGGATAACCGTATTGAACAACAGGGAGATTGGATTTAACTTTTCTGTTAGGGAACATCAATGAATACAGGGATGGTATATCTGTTGAGATTGTGGTGTCTCTTAAAGCTGAGAGTATTTCTCGCATGTTTTATTTCCTCTTTGTAGCGATTCTTTCAGCATGACTTTCAGTGTTCCAATATTTCTTTCTGCACGCCCGTTGCCCTGTTGGTGATAAGGTGCGCACGTTGAGTGACTTATCTCATGAATTTCGCAAAATCCTGAAATCTACTGCTAGTTTGTTGAGGGCCATTGTCAGACACAAGTTTTTCGGAATAGCCAAATTGGGAAAATATGCTGTCCAGTTTGCTGAATATAGCTGAACTTGTCATGTTCTGGAGTTTGTTGACCATACGTAGCCTGTTTTGTAGTCCACAGTGAGCAGGTACTGTGATGAGTGAAGTTCAACAATATCTGTGCCAACTGTTTGCATTGCAGACGTGCTGTGAATCGGTTGAACTGGTAACTTTGACTGGTTTCACTGGTGGCTTTGGCATTGATCACAATTTTGGATCATTTGTTCAATGTCTGCGTTAAGACCAGGCCAGTAAACTGCTTGACGTGCTCTGAGTTGGGTCTTTTGAACACCCTGGTGTTGTTTGTGCACGATTTGGAGGATCTTTGATCTAATCTCTGTTAGGATAACTACTCTCTGGTCTTTGAGTATTACCCCACTGTGCACGGCTAGTTCCGTTCGGTGCTGCCAGTATGCGTGTGAGGCTTCGTTGCATTGATTCTTTTCTGCTGGCCATCCTTGGGTGAAATAGGGAACAAGGGCTTGAAGAATAGGATCGGTTGCTGTGAGATTTCTGACCCTGTCAATAACAAATGGTTTCATATTTGTGATCTCGTATATGTGTACATCTACGTCAGGGATTTGAAATGTCGCTTCCTTTGCTCGGATGCACCGTGACAAGCAGTATGCTATTGGTACATCTCGGCCTAAAACATACCTGATGTAGTTGAATTCTTGTAACTGTAGCATGAGTCTCTGCAATCGTGCTGGCATTTTTGTGATCTCTTTCTTTGAATTGCTTTCAAGTGGCTGGTGGTCAGTGTGTATGGTAAACTTTCTTCCGAAAACATAGTATTTGAAGGATTTGGTTGCCCATACTACTGCTAGCAGTTCTCGTTCTATGTTGCTGTAATTCATTTCAGCAGGTGTCACAGATTTTGAGGCGGAATATACAGGGTGGCCACCTTGCATCAACATTGCTCCGAGGCCTTTGCCCGACGCGTCGCACTGGATTACAATATATTTTGCTGGGTCAAAGTATGTAAGGACAGGTGCTTTGGTAATTGTCTGTTTAATTTTGTTCAGTGCTTCCTCGTGGCTGTTTGTCCATTCGAAAACTGCATCCTTCTGCAGTAGCTTTCTTAGGGGCTCAGTGATTGGGGCTAGTCTAAGAAACCTTGACAGGTAATTTGCGAGGCCTAGTAGTGACTGTAATTCTTGTTTTTTTGTTGGTGCTGCGAGATTCTGGATAGCCTTCACCTTGGATGGGTCTGGTAACACTCCATCCTTGCTTAGGATGTGTCCAAACAGCTTTATCCTGTCTTGATTGTATTTGCACTTTTCGGCGTTCAGCTTTACATTGCTATTGCGACTTGCTGCAATTATAGCTTGGATTGCTTTGTCATGTTCTTCAGCGGTTTCAACTGCCACAAGAATGTCATCGACGATGCAAAACACGTTCTCTAGGTTCTTAAATATCAGGTCGATGTCAGTTTGGAAGATATCCTGCGCTGACGATAATCCAAATGGAAGGCGTGTGAAGCAATATCGCCCATAGGTAGTTGCAAATGTTGTGAGGTGCTTAGATTTTTCACTAAGGGGAATGTTCCAGTAACCACTACGAAGGTCAAAGGTTAAACAATATTTAGCTCCTTTTAGGTTGGGGAGGATGTCGTCGAAGGTTTGGAAATAGTAGTGAGGGCGCTTGATGTATTCATTTAGATTACGTGGATCCAGGCATATTCTAAGTGAGCCGTCTGGTTTTGAAACTAGGACGACATTGCTGACCCAGTTGGTGGGCTCTCTGACTTGTTCAATAATCCCAAGCTCAAGGAGACGGTTTATTTCTTTTTTTAGAGGTTCCCTTAATGCGTCAGGGGTCCTCCTGGCGGGGTTTATTGTGGGTGACGCGTCGCCTGATAGCTCAATGTTGTATTCAGAGTCAATTTTCCCAATACCCTCAAATATATCTGGGTTGGCTTTAATGAGTTCCTCCTTGTTTGTGTATGAGCGTACCTCAGCTATTTCATGATTCTTACAACATTCATTGCCGTCACATGGAATTCTACAATCCCTAGCTGGGTGCAAAGTTGGAGGGCAAGTAGATTGCTACCGTAATCTGACACATGAAAATCTACATTTCTTGTTTGTTTATCTTTGTGTTCAATGAGCGAGAATGTAACCTTTCCGTGGTTTTTGAATGATTGATCTTCATATCCTGTGAGGCGCGCTTTTGATTCGGATAAGCGATGCTCTGGCCCTAGTAATGCACGGTAGGTTTTGTAGTTTAGTATGTTGGCTTGGGCACCTGTATCTATTTTTGCTTTTATCAGCTTGGTGCCTTTTGGGGTGGTCAGTTTGATGGCTGCAAATTTGTCTCTCTCATTGCTATTTGCTTGGATGGTATCGAAGCCATAGTTGTCTGCGTCGTCTGAATCTGCTTCATATTTGTTGATTTCATGGGTCTTTTTGCTAGCTCTGTCAAGTCTTTCTTCTCTTGGCGTTGAACGGCACTTCTTCTCCTAATGGTTTCTTTTACCACATTTGCTGCATGATTGGCTAAATGCGGGGCATTGTCGTACTGGGTGACTTAGACCGCAATTTCGACAATCACTAATAATGATTGGCCTGGATTTCGGGGGGTTGTTGTCTTGTTTGGTTTCATCAACAGAGTGCACAACGTCAATGGGTTTTGGTGGATTCGACTGTCCCATGGATTTAAGAGCAGATAAATGAGCATTGGCTGCCTCGTAACTCCTGCCTAGAGTGAGAGCTTCAGATAGTTTAAAGTTTTTCTGCTTTGATAAAAGTTCCTTTTGAAGCTCGGGGATTAGGGTAGAAGGAATGATTAGCTCTATTATTCTTTCTTCTAGTTCGTTTTGTTCAAAATCAGATTTATTTGCTAATAACTTAAATTTGCTGACAAAGTCATCAAGGGATTCATCTGGTTGCTGCCTTAGGGTGGATAGCTTTAGTCTACTGACCCGAAAGTTCTCCATAGGTTCCTGGAATTTTTTGAAGATGACTTTGGCATCTGCTTTTTCTGTGTCCGATAAGTCCCAACTATTGAATTTGCGCGGACCTTCCTCATCTGACGCTAGCAATATGTTTGCAGCTTGCTCCTCCTTCTTAACATTTTTTACAACAAAATACAGTTCCATCCTTTGTTTGAATAATTTCAAAGATTCTGGCAGGTTGCTTGATCCCCAGTCCAGGATAGGTATTTTTTCAGCCATGTTTGTTGAAAATTTGATCCAAAAATTGTCTAAAAATAATTCAGAGATCCACAACTATACTAGTGTAGTGATGATGCACTCTTACGTTTTTGTTTTTCGCTGAACTACTTTACTCGAGATTAACAGTCGACGTAGGTCCTAAGGTTTCGCTCAGATATCTTTTGTCCGTACTCCGTAAGGTCTTAAGTTTGCCGTTTTTGATTACGTCGGGGTCACCATGAAATGATAATTGTTTCCATTATGCACAAGTAATTTATTGTGACTATAACAGGATAAGTTCGTGAATAAAGGTAGCAAACAAATTGATTGTTATTTTGTGAACGATGTAATCTTTTTTATATCTGTACAAAGAGGTAATTTACCTTGACCTTGTAAGGTCAGGCCCACTGAGAAAATAGAGGGCTCAGTAGCAAAATATCATAACACTGGTGATAGGCAGATAGGGGTCCCAAACTGCTGATGCATACTCAAGTACTGGCCTAACTAGAGCTTTATATGCAGTAATTTTAACGTCGGTGGGACAGTTTGAGAGGTTACGTCTTAATAGGCCAAGTACAAAGTTCGCTTTGTTGATGATGTTGTGTATATGTATATCCTATCTGAGTTTATTATCAATTTCAACACCTAGGTACGGGTAGGAGTTGACGTGTTTAGCGGCTGGTTGCACAAGGCATACACTGGTGATTTATAGCATTTTCTAGGAGATATTGAGAGGATGTAGCATTTAGAGGGGTTGAAATTCGTTTGCCATTTATTTTGCCATTGTTCAAGTTTATTTAGATCATCTTGGACGATTTGTTGGCCAGAGGGTTTATCAGTTGTTCTATACACAAGACAATCGTCAGCAAACAGTCTAACCCTGCTGTTTATATTATCAGGGATGTCATTGACATATAAAAGGAGAGTAAGGACCTAAAACGGTACCTTGTGGTACACCAGATAAAACTTGTTTAGGATTTGAGATTTCGCCATCACAGACAACACGCTGAATGCTATTGATGAGGAAGGATGGAAACCAGGCCAGTAGATTTCCATCAATGCCATATTCTGAAAGTTTGGATAACAGACGTTGGTGTGGGACTTTATCGAACGCTTTGAGAAATCGAGTATAGCCATAGAGATGGTATATAGATGGTACTGTTTTGGTCAATTTATTTAGAAATATCGTTTATTGTTAAAGAGGGCATGACATGGTCATCGATTTGGGCTTAAAACTTAAAATAATAACTTCTAGTAATATGAACTCACATAACTATAATATCAACTCCAAAAAAAATCGTAAAAATTGGAGCAAATATTGAGAGAAACATGCAGCAAAATCACACGCTACGTAGCTAACAATGAAAATGCTCGTCACGTGACAAATACTCCTGTGACGTAAGTTCGGGCGTAAGGCAGAGCTAGCTAGCCACTGGAGACACATACACACTGTACTTTCTTGCGATAATGGCGACGGACAAAAGGCGTTCTTCCAGTTCTTCTTCTGATAGCGAGATAGATCTTGTATTAGAATGTTCTTCCTCAAGTTTTGATGAAGGAGAAACAAATGATTCTGATGAAAATGAAGAGGTAGACGGTAAGATTCTCGGCCTTGCCCGTACCAATTTGAGCTGGAAGGCGATGCACAGAAGGCTGAAGAATTCGACCATATTCGCATCGAGAGACTCCAACAAATTATTAATAGTCTACATGGTGAGATAATTTTTGTTTATGCGTGTTTTGAGATGGATGAAATTTCTCAATTCTTAAATTCTTTTGACGAAGATTAATTCCCCTCCGCAATGAAAATTGAAACTCTGGGTTAGGTCAACAGACAGTGAAGCCTCAAATAGGCCCCCTAGTAGTTTTGCAAGAATTAGTCAAAACGTTTTTGTTTGGTAGGCGTAGGCTAGGCCTAATAGTAATACGTAGTAGTAGTGGTGGCATTAGTACTAATGCTAGTCCGAGATTCCTCTGACAGTGAGTTAGGCATCCATTTTCATTCAATTTTTGCGTTTTTGACATTTTGCACATCATCAAAGCTAGAGGAATCTCGAGCTAGTAGTAGGCCTAGTTAGTATACACATCCCTCAGTACCAGAGTACTGTTGACATTAAGATTGCCGTACGAGGGTTATGCATTAGGTGGAATTCTTATGTTTTTAAACATTCACACGTAGAAAATTGATGATTGAAAAATAATTAACGTACTAGTAGTACCGTCGGACTTATCCAGCCGTGTTATTATGGCTGCCCGTTGGTGATGGCTGGCCGTCCAAAATGCTATACCCTCCTGTGCTGTTTTAAGCAAGGTATTTAAGTATAGGAAAATCTCAGTTTTAAGATCTTTATGAAAACGAAACTATTTTACCTTTTTCTCGCCTACAATGATTATAATCGATGTTTGAAGCCCATCCATGTCTTCAAAAACTGTTTTTAAAGTGATTTTAGTTACTTTTATCCAAGTATTTTGGACTACTTTTTATTCCGTAAAAATCGTTTGACGAGCTCCAAAGTATGGTCAAAGTTCAAAACACTACCATTGGGGCTATAACATTTTAGCGGGGGTAATATATTTCAGATTATTTGAGGAAAAAATAAAGATAATACATATAATGTAGTAAAATTATATAAGCTTAACATTTCTTGATGTTTTATCTATCTGTTTTTGCAGTTTTTTGTTTTTTTTTACCAAAACTATTTAATACAATTTTATCAACAAAAAATGTCAGCAAAAAATCAACTTGCATATTAGTGGAATTTTCTAAAACTTATTTGCGGATGTTGAATACTTAATCACAAAAGTGCGGTGACTAGGAAAATGGCGACCAAAATATGAATCTCAGAGAACTTTATTCTGTCTTGGTGCTTAATATAAATAGGTAAAGTTTTTTTGGAAAAGTGTATTATTTAGACTAATTGCTATAAGAATATTAAAAAAGTCAGTTATTTTTCAATCTTCAATTTTCTACGTGTGATTCTTTAAAAAACATAGAAATTAGGAATTGTACCCAATCTATAACAACCCTCGTACGGCAATCCCAATGTCAACCCGTACTGAAGGATGTGTATAATAACTAATGTAGTAGTACGTACTTACACTAGGCTAATCTCGTAAGTTCTTGCGGGATCATTGAAGCTCGGTATGATAACTATCAAAACCATATTTACTAGGATTTTGGCGCACACAATTGTTGATGGATTTCATCTGCACGTCAACATTCTTTACAAAAATGAATAAGCCTACTATAGTCATAACAACCAGTGTAAATTGATTGTGATACAGTAAGTTTAAGCTAGATCAAAGATAAATGTGGTGAAAATCAGATAATTGTCGAGTTTAACAATTGTCAGTTATAAAGAATGGATTGGTGTTTATACGTTGCCAATTACCATATCATTTTTCAATTTTCACATTTCATCTTTCAAATTTCTTAAAATGTAATATTTTAAGCTGCTCTTCAGTTTACTCTTATTTCCTCGTGGAATGTTTAACCTGCTTTGATCATATGATAACAGAAATCATCTATAAAGTATCATAAAAGAGTAAAAGTGTAATGTAATTAATGATTCTTTTCTTATAATAAACATTCCACAGATGTGAGGTTGAAACGAATCATAATTTCATTAATTTATTACCTTCTTTTCAACATAATTTGTTCATATCATTTTTTATTTTCACTTGTGAAAGATTGCTATGTGAAGCAATTGCTTTCATGCAGCTCTTTATTCGCAAATGTATTCACAAATGGCAAGTATAACAAAACAAATAGACATTACTTTACATGGGTACATTTAAAAATAATCTTCTTCTCCTTACTTTTCAAGGTGTATATGTGACTTACTTTTAATATCGCCAACAATACGGCCATTATGGTGAAAATGATGCAGTGAATGAGTAGGTTGAGTAGATATTTTCAGTATTTCCTTATCACACTTTTTTCATGTATAAGTCTTAGTGACTATAGGGCAAATTGCTAAAAAGTTTTAATTCTTAAGTTTCAGTTCAAATGATTGCCCAGTTGATTGGAAGATCATTTTAAAAATAGTGTCCATTTTTAAGATTCATTATTTTGAATTATTTTTTTTACATTGAATCATAGGTAAAAATACTTTTTTTTTTTTTTTAATCAACTTGTGTGACTCCCCACTTTGTACATTTTGTAATATGGATGAAACTTTGACACATTCATTTTGGTAATGTCCACACACTCAATCCTTTTAGAACACATCTATGAATCTTTGTATTAAGCCAAATTTAAATTTAAATATTAGCCAACTAATTGTATTTTTTTTGGTTACATGGATAGATATACCAATCAATCAACTTTTTTTCTGCTCCATGCAAAATACTATATTATTTCATGTAAAATGGGCCAATTGAAACCTGATGCCATGTCCTGATTGCTTTCGAGGTTATACAACAAATATCAACTTTCCATCTTCAGATTAGTAACATTCTATTGCATATTATTGCCATCGTATCTGTACCATTTATTTTTCCCTTTCATGTTAATCAACGAAACTGTATATTCATTGTTATGAAGTGATTTAAAATTTCTTGAGTTGTCAAAAATGTCCAACACTACCTTATTTCCAATTTTGTTTAATTAATAAATACCTATGCATCTATCTTTACATCTTAGGCATGGAGCAATGATCTATTTATATTTGATTTGTGAACAAATATACGTTTACTTTGCAAATAATGAAAAGAAAGACAATAAATGATGGTTAAATAAAAAGTTTCAGTTTGAAAAACACAACTTAACTTAAGTGGGTATTGATTACAAACCATCTTAAAATTTCCCACCCAATCATTGTTTCATTTAACCATTTCTTGATCAAGGTCATGGCTTTTTATTGTGTGATTTCTCAGGAGGTACAGCTCCTTAAAAGGTCAAATTTTCTTTTTTCTGTCAGTTTGTTTGAGAGGGCAGCTCCTGAAGGCCAGCATTCATTAAAAGAAAAAGGCATGTTGTACTTTACCATACCATACTAAGGAATATATCATTTATTCCAGAGACATAAAAAATTATCATATTATATAGCACATACAAATCACATATATACATCGATTTCCTTTGCATTGTAGGCAATGATGCCATGGGGATGAACATAAAGGTTGATACTGATGGGGAAAAAATGTGATTCATTAAAGAAGTTATTTCATTGTTCTTTTGTTAATGCTTATTTTCTTTTTGTATCTCCTCAGACGATACAGGTATACTGCATATCGGCAACTGGTAAAATGGTGCTGGGGCTATTTTGGCAAACACAATCGTGTGATACTACCATCATGTGCTGTGCTATAAATCAGAACTACATTCCCATCCGAAGGACATTTTGGGTTTAAATACCCTGACCTTCATTTTCAAAACGGACTCCTGTGCAGTGTGATTTGGTATTTCTTGGAAGTGCATCCTTAAAATTACTTGTATTATTTGAAGATGTAAAAAGTTTTGTTCTTTCATGCATGCCTGGCAGAGTTTGCCCCCCAAAAATTATTTTGTATTTACTTTGAAGTTTCAGGTGCTAATGTTGTAACATTAGAACAGTGATATTGTTCAGATATTTACATTACAGTGAATCCGAAAAGCACCAAATTAGTCTGATATTTAATGAAATTTGTTAAAAAGCTCTTGCATAATTATTATGTAATGCTATTACTGTTAAGCCTCTGCCACATCAATTAGTGTACACCCCAAATTACCATGCGAACTGGTTTAACCTTTTGATATACAACCAAACCTTATTGAAAGGAAATAAATGAACCAATAATCTCCTCTCCAAATGTTCACCACATTTTTTTTTTATATACTATCTGCAGGGCTTAAAATACATTTTTGTCATTTTAAAAGTTCGTTTTGTTTTATTTCTTGTTCTATGTTTGTTTTTGCTTTACTAAGATTAGGAGTAGAAATGTAGATTCAATGCAAATTCTCCATCAATGACAGAGGTCAGTGCAGAAGATACTGGTTTTGTATATTCCAATTTCCAAATGGCACTGTTGTATTGCCATTGTCCTTGAGCAGTTCACTCAGCTGTTTATTGGCTCCAGCTTGTATGGATTCAACCAGCTGAAGATATTGCTGAGGTTAGGTCATGAGATAATAATCAAAACCTTGGAATGAGGCAGTGGCGTGGCTAGGTACTGGCAATTTGGGGAGGGGGGAGGGGGCAAGAGTAGAGCAGGGTTACATTTGCGGGAGAAAGAGTAATGATGCAATGAACAATTCCACTACTTCTGTAATTTCATTTAAAGGGCAACAAGGGGGAAGGGATTCTGAAAGGAGGGCAGGGCCTCTGAAAGGAGGGCAGGGCCTCTGAAAGGGGGCACGGCCTCTGAAAGGGAGCAGGGCCTCTGAAAGGGGGCAGGGCATCTGAATGGGGGCAGGGTTTCTGAAAGGGGCAGAGCTTCTGAAAGGGGCAGGGCTTCTGAAAGGGGGCAGGACCTTTGAAAGGGGGCAGGGCCTCTGAATGGGGGCAGGGATGTAAGCCTCCCCTAACCCCCTCCACCACCACCACCTCCACATCTCCCTCTCCCCCCCGGCTACACCCCTGGAAGGAGGGCAAATCTTTGGTTCCAAATCATTCCTAGGATTTCGGATTCGATTACAGTAACTAAATTTTAGTCAAGGATAAGGGCATACCCCTAAATCGAGTTCATGACAATTTTAACTCCTGGGTTTAGTCCAAGAGTACATGGGTGATCTTGAAATGTCTTGCTTTATTTAAGTCTGTGTTGTCCCCAAGCAAAATCAGGCTTGTACACCTTTCATCCCTCCCAAGGAATTCAATAATTGTACAAAACCATCAAGCCGGTGTGGGTTGGTTTATTCAGGCCTGAGGTGCGACTTGAATCCATCATCCTCCCTGCATTCATATGTGCTTATTACCTTTGACAAATACTGTATAGCGGAAAAGAACATCGGTGACATGCCCTCCAAGGAAATCTATATTTCACACAGCAAATGAAGTTCATCAACTTGGAAGAACATTTCAGACAAACATTTGTATCAGCCAGGTTATATGCAACACAACCCCCAACCATACATATTTGACCTCAGGCTAAACATGTTCCACAAAGCTGTTGTTATGCAAATCTTAAAATTAATATGAACAAAATACTATATGTCTTAGTAATCTCACCACATCCTCACTACTTTAAGAAATATATAAACAAGTATTTTAATTGTTGTGCTAATTTAAATTAACACAGAACTCACAATAATTCCTTAAATACCTGCCCTCTAACCTTGAGGAAAGTTACGTCAATGTAAACAATTTTAAGTGGCTTACTGTATGTTGTGATCTCGGATTAAACATTTTACAAGAAAGTATATTGTTATGCAAATAATTATATTAAATGTGCACATACCTCACCATTAAGTGTGAACAATGCTCTTCATATATATATATATATATATATATATATATATATATATATATATATATATATATATATATATATATATATATATATATATATATATATATATATATATATATATATATATATATATATATATATATATATATATATATATATATATATATATAATTTGTGTTAGCAAAATTCCACACCCACCTTATTTTATGTTCATTGATATGTAAATAAACTAATTAGTATACACACACAACCCCCAATCATGCTCATCTGAACAGTACCAATGTCCTCTACCCATGTGCCAAGTTACATGAATGTATACCATTCATAACTTCAGTTATGAACTCAATTTAAACATTTGTAGATGCCGACGATGACCACGATATGAAAAACTTTTCAATTTTGACACAACTTTTAAACTATTTCTGAGCTGGGCACTCTTGCAATATACAGTTCCACTGAGAATATTCAAGAGCTAGATATGAAATTAAAATGAGGACTTTTGCCATAGTCCTCGGTCAATATATATAGTTGGAACATGGTCCACCACTATTTCTAGTATGCAAACAACACAATTTGAGTTCCTCAGCTCTTTTAAACCTTGTAATTTGCCGCTTCTTGGCGTGAGGGCTTCTGCACAGTGCTTGTCAAAGGTGGTGGTGGTGAAGATAACCTGCTTGCCTGCTGCTTCAAGGACTTGTCTCCTGTCCCAACGACGTTGGTTACTTCACTGAGAAGCTCATCTACATATGCTGTAAATAAATGAAAGTACCTTTATGATCAATCAAAAAAGACAAATATGATCTACAGGCGGTGTCAAAGGTAGTTTAGGAGGTTACATTGAATAAGTTGATGCAGCGTTGACACTAAGGTTAAAAATAGGGCGGTAGAGGGGGGGGGGAGGGGGATTTCCCCCGTGTGTAATTTTAGGGGGGAAATTTTAAGAAAAAAAGGAGGATTTCTTCTTGGTGAAATACCAATAAAGGCCTAAGGATACCACCGGAAATGCAAACTATGGCTGTAAAATGCCAAAATTTTAGGAATCAGTAGACAAATTTGTATGCAAATTTTGTGATGTATTACAGGGTGACCTTGGTATATATTTTCTTATGTAAATAATTTGTTTTGGTGGTACAGCAAATTTTGACGAAACGTTTTTGAATCTTGACTATAGCCCGAACCAAATTACAGCAGGATTAGACTTCACCATCATTTTTCAGACTTCAGTGACTTATATTAATGAAAGAAACTTATAGAATTACAGAAAAGATGTCCGCCCAGTCATACATCTGAATCTGAATCTGAATCTGTTTAGTCGGCAAAAATTTGATAATTTAGCATAAATTAGATATTGATTAAACTGTAATCAAGTCAAAAGCTAACAGTGCTAATTTCAAAATCCACAACAGATCTTATCAGATTTTAATGCTTGTTCATACAATGTACAAAAAGCTACCAGTTCAAAGACCTAATTAGAGAGGAGTTTTTTTTCCTTCAAAATTGTTATAGATGTTTCTTCATCCCCACCTCCTCCGCCTCTTCCTCCACCACAAAAAAAATATTAAAAAGATAGATTTTACTAAACTCTCCCTACACTACAAAAAAGCAAAAAATAAATTTCACTAAATTATTATGAACTTACTGTAAGTAGGTTCCACCAATCAACAGAAATGCTGGGTCGACTAACGTCAGGTCCACTGGTAGGAGTAGTACTATATAGTATATTAAGCATAGTAACGTAGCACTAGCAGTAGCACTTGCCATGGCTGACGTTGAACTTGAGGGTACATCTTCAAGACTAACTATTTCCTTCTTAATAGTAGGAAACTTTCCCGAAATGATGCTCCTAAATCCTTTGCCAGAAACACTCCCCAAGCCAAACTGTTGCCGAAGCCTTGCAGCAGATTCAAAACAATCTTCAGTAAAGTGATCGCTACAAATTACACTGTGTTGTGTAGGCCCTTGGCTAGGCCTAGGCCTTCTAAAATCTGCACGGGTATTGTTTACAAATGATATTGCTATCCACAGATTTTTCGTCTATTGAAATTGTATGGGTGCTAATTCCTTTCCCAGAAACGTTACTACACCCGCCTACAACACATCGGTAGGCCCTACGGCATTTTCAAAAATAAATCTCGAAGAAATCGTGTTGTTTTTGATCAAAGATTCAGTCTGGACTTAGCTTTAGCGTGTGTTTTACACTGACTAAAGTAACGCGATAGTGTGGGTCATGTGACACGCCTCCCTGAAGTTTAGTCATACGGTCACGTGACCCTCTAGACTTTTTTTTTGTAACCAATTTTAAGGAGGGAATTTTAAACGTCGATTTTACGCTTTCGAGATCTCTTGTCACACACAAAAATGTTCATTTCGAGAAGTAATATACCTAAGTTTATCAAAGAGAGCAATTTGTTTGACCATGTCATGTCCTCTTTAAAAGAAGTTGTGTTTCAGTTGATCTTTTTGCTCGAAAGCCATGTTGGAGATCAGTTAATTTATTATGCTCATCAAGGAATTTCATCACTTGTGAGTGGATTATATGGTTAGGGTTAGGGTTAGGGTTAACATAATTACCAAAAAATTAACAGTGGTCAACATTGAATGAATAGAGTGAGAAAAATATAGTATGGTAGGGTAGGGGGAAACAAGGACATCAACAAAATCATATCAATGTTATAACAAAATCTAAACATGAGAGAAAATAGATCACAAAACCAATTACCAAATTGTTATGATATAGATATCTTTTGCTTCTGTAATTAAATTTGTTATACTTTTTTAAATTCCTACCCATCTCTTCTAGGTAGCACTCCGGATATTATGACTGGTGCAGAAGTGTTTGTCTTTGCGGCCTGGATAAGAGCACAGTGATGTTGAAGCGCTATATGTTCAAAGCAGTATGGGTATCTGGAAGTGAATTGATTGGTTTCAACATGAATAAACACCAACTTGGCCTGTGAAAGATCTTCTGCCAGAATGACAAATGTGAGAAAAGATAACATATCGTAAAATCATAACTTTGTATTAATAACTTGCTTGGTTTTCACTGTAAGGATTAATGGACCACGGGAGGGATGTCATCACTGAAGATGGGTGACAATGGTGAAGATGGATGGCATCTATGAAGATGGATGGAGAGAAAGATGCCTGCAGGAAGGGATTGGTGATTTAGGGAAGAATGGGTGGCCTTGTTGTAGGATGGGTAGTCTTGGGATAGGATGGTTGGCCCGGTTACAGGGAAGAAAGGGAGCAGGGTATGAGAAGTAGTATAGTAGATTTTAACTATCTCATGTGTTTCATTATCTTTCTAGTACACAGTAGCAACCAGTTGCAATCAGTCGTGGCTGCAATGGTCATTGTTTTCAGTCTTGCGAAAATATATTTAAAAAATGTATTTCAAAATCGTGATGGTTTATGCAAGTTTCAAAAACAAAGTCATACTATGTTTTGCAACACGATAGGTTTTCATACCTGTGAATGTTTATTTCTGGTCAATCATAATGGACGTATATAATACAAGAGTTATTTTTGGTGAGCATGCGTCCGTCCGGTCGTCCACAGTTTTTCCTAAGATTTCCTTAAAAATGTTAAACTTCTTTGAGAATTCCTCAGAAAATGTTAAAGTTTCTTCAGAGTTCCTCAAAAAAGTTAAAGTTTCTTCAATTCACTTACAAAATGTTAGTTTTTCAGAGACACTTAAGACAGGTTGAAGACTAGTTTCCTTAAAAAGTCCACAAAACATTTGATATTACCTTTAAAAAATAACTGTAAAATGATATAATTTTTCAATATTCTTCAGAGATCCTGAAGTGTCTCTCATAACACTGGAGATTTAAAACCCTTAAAATTCTTCATAATATTTGTGCACCAATGGCTGTACATGCATGATTATCAAACTCCACCTTTATTATTGTGTTCATTTGCATAAAGTTGCTACAGTATATGAACTGACAAGACTTTTTATTTAGTATGCTCAGTCAGGGAGTGTGAAAGGATGTGACTGCATATGGACATAGGGAGGGATGCCATGTGGGACATGGATGGGGCCATGCTGGATAAAGAATGAAATATATACCATGTGGTATGTACCAAGGCTATATCAGCATGATTATTTGACTCAGCCTTTATTGTCTTATTCAGCAATTCATTTGCATAATGATATGATATGAGCTGACAAGACTTCCATACTTAGTAGGCTCAATTAGGGACTGATAGCTAGGACGGGACTGCTGATGGAGTCTATGTGATGTCATGGGGGACATGGGGTGGAATGCCATGTGGGACAAGGGATGGGATGGGATGTCATGTGGGACATGGGGTGGGATGACATGTGGGACCTGGGCTGCCATATGGGACACAGGATGCCATGGGGTACTTAATGTGTGATGCAATGTTTTTAATTGGGCGGGGCATATGATATGGGTGTCAATTTGCATGGGCATGCAAACCATGACAGTGTTTACGGTTCTAGTTTAGAAAAACGAACACAAGTTTTCATTAAATATTATTTCATTAAGATTTTTTTCAAATTCTCAAAAGATTTAATTTATTTTTTAGAAATAACTAAGATCTGAATGGAACTGTCATCACACCATAGTTGTTGTGGCAATCATTTGATATGTTAATAGAAAGTATGAAGGGAGATTCTTGAGAATTGCAAATGATTTTAGTTTGTAATATTATTTATACAAACTAACCCTTAGTGATGTCTGCAGTCCTTGCTCCTCTGTAAGCTTTAACTGTTACATCAGGCGTCTGTGACACATATTTGCATATGCTGTCAGAAATAACGTAGTTGATATTGCACTGAAATGGTAATTTTTTTTAATTATGCTGACATTGTATTGATATTGGGTTCATACTCGGTTAGTTTTGTGGTGTATATACAGTAAATGCATAATCAAAATGAAAAAAAAATACTTTAATTGCAGCCACTGGGTTAAGAGGTTAATCTCTAATGCCTTTAATTTCCATTTTTATCTCTGGTGGATGCTTTCCTGGTCTCAGTTTATCGTATCCTCTTTGTGGTAATTCATAAAATTTTGTTTCATTCACATTTCACCTATTCTACTTTTTTTCTCTTAAATGTATTACTTCTAGCAAATCCCAAGTTATGTTTAGCATTCAGTCACAAAAATATATCAAGATGGAACAATTAAATGCTGGCTGTATTTTAGGAATGGTTCCCACTTAGAAAAGCTGGGTATTTTAAACATTTATTTTTCCATTGTTACATTGAAATACATCTAGGTACGTAGATATCTATGGTAATTATCTATGACATTCATGTTAATTATTGCTTGATTTTGTGCAGTTCATTAAAAAATCTCAATAGCATCAATTTTGTAATTAAATGTTAGTGTATAAACTTTATGTATTTTCTTTAATGTTTTTCGTCAGCCCAATCAAGCTGCATTGGAAACGTTATTAAATATAAATACCAGCTGTTTGTGTAAGTTTTTTTTTTTTTTTTTTAGGCAATTCTTCTGTAGGAATAATTGAACCATAACAGCAATTTCTGGCCACCTAGAATTCTATGGGTAAGATATTTACCATGAAGATGCTATCATTCAGAGTTAAAGAAGAATTTAGAGGAAGCTAATTCTTGCCACTTAAAAAACATATCAAATTACTCAACACCCATTTCATTTTATGAACAAAGACTAATTTACTAGCAAATGTTGCAATGATGGATCCAGGCATAAGATTCTTTTTCAATGAAGTGCTACGCTAGTGAGTAGCAGGCCCAGATTTTTTGTAACCCAAGTATTTCAAGATTTTGAACATTCTTGTGAATTTTCAAACCATAACAGATCACAGCAAGGATCGTCTGCAGCCTTGAGGTAGATCCTGAATATTTAGATTGAGAAGGTGAAATACTTTCTTAAAGGTTTTTGCTGTCATTGTATAGGTACAAACTTTGCTCTTGTTTAGTCAAGGTAGGCCTCAACATTTGCATTAGGTTATTACTAGTCCTGTTGGGCTTTGTAACCTCACATTTTACAAGTCCGAATGAGCTTTCCACAAGCATGTCATTTGTGCATGTCCACAGAAACATAATAGAATAAATATGATAACAGGACTAGCACAATGAGCTTGATTGATTGAAATGGTGCTGACCCTTAGCAAAATTAAGCAGCCCAGCTCTAGCGCCGTTATGCTGATCTCGAGCCCTGAATCAAGGTGCGTATACTTTATATGCGGTTCAGTGCATAATGCTGAATCTCATTTGGTGGAAGGTCTAAAGAGGGTCTGCCCACTCTTAGGCCTGCCTTTACCACTCTTAGGCCTGCCCTTACCACTCTTAGGCCTGCCCTTACTTCTCTTAGGCCTGCCCTTACCACTTTTAGGCCTGCCCTTACCACTCCTAGGCCTGCCCTTACCACTTTTAGGCCTGCCCTTACTACTCTTAGGCCTGCCCTTACCACTCTTAGGCCTGCCCTTACCACTCCTAGGCCTGCCCTTTCCACTTTTAGGCCTGCCCTTACCACTTGAGGGCCTGCCTTTACCACTTGGGGGCCTGGCTTTACCACCCTTGAGGGCCTGCCTTTACCACTCTTGATGGCCTGCCCTTAACACTCTGGATGGCCTGCCCTTACCACTCTTGAGGGCCTGCCCTTAACACTCTTGAGGGCAGAAGCATTTAATAGCACATCAATTAATTACAACTGTTGTCATCCAATGCTGGGGGATTGAACTTCAAATTTGCAATTTAAAACTGAAAACTGTCAAAAGAGATTCGATATTGGTATGGGCTAAGGTAAACCGCCTGATGCTATTTTCGTATTTAACAATATCCCCTTGAAATGAAAGGTAAGAAAGTTTTGGCATTATAATGCACAGGGGTGTACACCAATAAGCTTTTCCCTTTTTTGGATAAGATTTGCTAGTGATAGGCTACAACCAACTGAGGCTATGGTTCATAGAACTCGGCTTCCCATGAAAAGGAATGGCATTTGTCATTAATTGATTTGCCTGTAACTTTATAGTCATCCCCCCTCGCTTGATGAATCACAACAGTAGGCTAGGTCTAGGCTTATATGAGAAATTATATCAGTAGGGCCTAACATTAGGCCTATTCAGGATGTCATCATCGCGTGCGTAAATAATAATGACCAGTTTGCCACTGAAAACAAAAGCAGTTTACTGTTACAGCTAGTGTAAAATTGGTCCCTTTTAGTGTCAAAGTTAAAATCCCTACGTTCGCTTGGGTAGGCCTATTCGTGCAGAAAAATTGGTGGAAATTAATGTCGCGGAAAGATATATTTCATAATTTTGCAAACACATGAATTGTGTGTATTCCTACATAGGCTAAAACATGGTGCTCAATTGCACACAAACCGTTGCATGTTTTCACCGATAAAATGCCCCGTCCCGGATGATCAAATTACCGACTGACGGAATTGTTTCTGAGCGTATAATTTCAGTGCTTAATGTAACTGTTACATCTATAAATGGATGCACTGAATGCTAAGATTTCCAAAGTTTGGGAGCAATTTGAAAATTATTCTCTGTCAACATGTCAGTGGCGCAGCCTTAGCATAAAGTGACGTTCGCTGCCTCTTATACTTTAACTTAGACCTACGCACGCCCTAAGTCTAACAATCGCTGTCACTTTCTGACTAACCTGCAACAATGAAAGAAACAGTAGGAGCAGGCCTAGCTGCTAGGGATTGTTTTTCGGATCTAGGCTTAGACCTAATCCCAATAAAAAAATATATCCCATACTTCCTTCAACTTGAAAATTTAACTTTGACCTACGCACGCCCTAAGTCTAACAATCGCTTATAATCTGCACGAATTTAAACTGCAGTCACAAATGCTAAATAACCCTGTTAACGGAAGGTAAGAAAGTTTTAGCATTATAAGGAACCCCCATCCAAATTCTATCACGGACCCCCCCCCCTTCCCTTCCCCCGAAATCCCAAATCAGAGCCCCCTCATCCAAATCACGAACCCCCGAAACCCAAATCACGAATTACCCTAAATACCAAAACCATATGTCACTGAATCCCATTCACCCCCATTATTTTCCCACCCCGGGGGTGGGGCGGGGGGGAGATAGATATAGGCTAATCTTAGACCCCAGATAGTCCTTGATTACTAGGCCAATCTACTTCCATTCAACAACTAGGAAGTTCCAAGCACTTGTATGACACCTGATGAAATCACTCCACGTATGCAGTGCTGTCATACAAAATAAATTATACACTATCCATTTAATAGTACCCCAGACTCCATAAAAACGCTATTTAGAATTAGCTATCAGTATCAGTTATAGTTGTATAGTTAGCTTGCTGCCTATGGATACAACTAACTGACCAACGTTAGTGTTACTGCTGTTAACGTGCGTGGGACCCGGGAAACAAGCATTCAGACATTAACAAAGTAAAATGTTTCAGAGTTTCGCGCGGGAAATTAAAAAAAACTTTAGTAAGGTGATGTATCACATGAGGGTGTACGCAGAACCATACTGGTGTTATCGTCATGTGACGAACCATTTGCGACTTTAGTATGACATCATTATGTGTAAGTTGCCGTAACAAGAAAGGACGTCAAAAAGCCAAAACGAGAAAGACGTCATAAAAAGACACCCGGTTGAAGATTCTGTCGACTGCGACTGATACCAATTTTGCCTGCCAAGTGCGTTTATAATAAGCCTTCTGATTAGTCAGTTTAGAGCATTTAGATCAGAATTAAATAAAATGAACCAATGATAAATGATACTTGTTTTAAAAAGTTAAATGGAAAGTTAAAAGGTGGCATTCTACTACTCAATAAGAGCTCGTAACTTGTTTAATTCTTGAAATCGGGCAATTTATGATATAATGAATACAAGATTTATTTTGAATAAAAACTAAGAAAATCGTCTATGAAAAGTAATAATTCTATCAAAAATTGGAAAGATTTATTGGAAAATTGTGTAGTGTATGGAGACATACTTAAAGAAAAAATTGCAAGAAAATACAATTTGCACATTTTTCATTGAAGAGGGGATTGTGCGGGATTGTTATGGGGTACGGGGGTACGGGAAATAGGGTGCAGGAGGGGGAGGGGGTGCGGGAAATAGGGTGCAGGAAGGAGGGTGCGGGAGGGAGGGTGCGGGATGGAGGGTGCGGGAGGGGTACGGATTACCGAATTTTGCGTTTTTCGCAGTTTTGCATAATTTTGACTATTATATTATGAAGAAGATAACTAAAGGTTACACAATCTACTTGATATTGGTTCTCAATATATTTAGCTGGATTACTTTTGGTTTTGTCACTAGCAGTGTGGATTGGCGCTAACATATGAAATGTTAACTTACCAAAACTATCAAGCTAATATAAACAAATAAGCTCTCCCACCCCATCAAGGTAGTAATCCAAGGGTGCGGTGTAAGTAGCGGTGCACATGAAATTGTGTGCTTTAATTAGTTTCTCCAAATGTAATAATCACACTAAATAGAATTTGAGCACTCTGCAGCACTACACCGCCCATTTCATTCCCCATCTCCAATATACAGTAATCTACATCAGAAGTCCTACACCCACCATGTTTTGCCACTGAAAAATTTGTTTCTTAATTTTGATCTGTATTGCCATTTGAATTCTAAATATTCGGGATCTACCTTCTAGTTGACTTATTCCAAGGCCATAATATTTCTTTCAGTTTCATTTAGTCTCAGGTTTAGTTTCATTTAGACACGATTCACGTTCCATAATGTTCCTTTGATACAAAAAACACATAGGTTTAATTCTCTTTTATAACAGAAACCACTTTTTTTTTTCTATTTTCTTCTTATATGGTCTAAAAATAAGTTTATTAGAAAATTTAAACTTACTAGCAATGGTAGATCCCCAAAACCCACCTTCCCTCTATTTCTGCCCATTCCCTGTTCCAATATGTCTCAAATTTGTATCACTTAATTCATATTTGGTAACAAAACATGCAGCAAATTTAATCAACATTCAGATCTTGGGATATGTTGACGCCGGGACAATTTACCATAAAACATCCCACCCATCCATTTATGCCCTTCTTGTGTTCCAATATGTCCCAGATTTTAATGGCCTTTTTCTGAAACAGTAACAAAACCAATATCATGTTTAAACAAATCTTAATCATATGTTATTGTGATATGATGACAAACAGACAGACAACAATACACGTGAAAATACAACCTTAGTCCAGTTTTGTTGACAGTGGTAACACGTACCATATATTAGACAATAAAATGTTGTGTCTCTAAATAAGTTGCACATAATATGGAGTAAAAGTGCAAACGAAGACTGGTTTCATTACCAAAAGACTTGTAATATAAAAATATATATATATATATATATATATATATATATATATATATATATATATATATATATATATATATATATATATATATATAATATATATATATATATATATATATATATATATATATATATATATATATATATATATATATATATATATATATATATATATATATATATATATATATATATATATATATATATATATATATATATATATATATATATATATATATATATATATATATATATATATATATATATATATATATATATATATATATATATATATATATATATATATATATATATATATATATATATATATATATATGTATATATATATATAAATATATATATATATATATATATATATATATATATATATATATATATATATATATATATATATATATATATATATATATATATATACAATTTGTTTTTTTCATATGAGAGTCAATGTGCAAAATGTGATAATTTCAAAACGTCAATGATGTTGAAGCTTAACTTTATCTGTTTATCACAAAATATTGAAAAGAGTAGTAAAGATGATATAAAAGGAAGATGAAATGAGGAGCAACCATTTTCAATAATTTAGTTCAAGCCAAGTTTTTGCACGACAAAAATATATTTATTGTCTGCGACTGTTTGATAATATTTTATATGAAAGAATTCATTCCTTGCAATAATCCCTTTGACTATACTCATAACATTTTACATCCTTTCTTTCTATTAATTTTTCTGAAAAATACACCAATCATATGCTGTGAAACCAAATAATGAGCAAGGCTTTTGCACATGTCTGTATTATAAGGTCATACGCCCAATTTAAAAGGCCAAAGTTCTTTTCCATTAAAACCACTTAATTCAGCTGGAGGCAGCTGAAATCAAAAGCAAAGCTTTTTGGAAATACATCCAAATTGAGTCAGTATATTTTTACACTAGAGAGGTTTTCTACATGTTGCTTTAAAAGTGCAAGTGCCACATTTGAGAAGTGTGGGAACAGAAAAATGAATGGACGACAACAAATTCCCATTACATTACTGGAGTGAACAACATGAAATAAACTCGTACTAATCAATACATACCAAACCGATAAATACATACCAACCAATATCCAGGGGGAAGAAATGGGCATTAAGAAATATCAAACACTACGTTAATTTAATCTGTTATATATGTAACGTGACATTTACTACAATTGCTATACACACTTTAATGACCAAACTTGAATTCGAGTGATGATTTTCCATTTAATCTCTGTTGTATCTGAATCTGAATAGGTTAAGTTGGCAAAAATCCTTTTAAAGGACATGAACGCCAACCGAGCGTAGCAAAATTATGATAAAAATAAAATAAAAAAATAAAAAATTAACAAGCTTAGCAAGTTTAGCTTTTAAACAGTTTAGACTTGGTGCATGTACAATGCCCGATGGTAGAGCATTCCATTCTTTAAGTGTTTGAGGAAAGAAGGAGTATTTATAAACATTCTTTTTAGCATAAGGAACGTGGAAATTCAGTTCAAGGTTATTTCTTGTAATAATTCTTGCGTTTGGGATCAGGTTATCATTATCAATGGCGACAACACTGTTTTTGATTTTATATGGCATTTTTGGACGAATGTTTCTTCTTCTTGTTATAAGCAGGGGCCAATCTAATTTATGAAGCATGCTAGTGACACTAAATTTATAAGATTAGTCTGCCATACAAAACCTGGCTCTTCTCCGTTGAATTGATTCAAGCTTATTTATATCGCACTGGTAATGGGCGTCCCAAACTGCTGATGCCTACTCAAGTACTGGCCTATCTAGAGCTTTATATGCAGTGGTGTTAACGTCAGTGGGACAGTTTGAGAGGTAATGTCTTAATAGGCCAAGTACAAAGTTTGCTTTGTTGGTGATGTTGCGTATATGTTTATCCCATCTGAGTTTATTATCAATTTCAACATTTAGGTACGGGTGGGAGTTGACATGTTTTTTTGGCTGGTTGCACAAGGCATAAACTGGTGATTTATAGCATTTTCTATGAGGGGTTAAAATTCATTTGCCATTTATTTTGCCATTTTTTAAGTTTATCTAGATCATCATGGAGGTTTTGTTGGCCAGAGGGGTTTATCAGTTGTTCTATACACAAGACAATTGTAGATCAGAGTAATTTGCTCCAAAACAGAAGAACACATATTTATCGTATGAATGCACGATAAAAGATACAGCTTTTAAGAATTACCGACATCGTTTTATGTCACAATGTGAGTACTACTTGTTGCACAACAGCCTATGAAAGATAAAAAACCGTGACGGTGATAAAATTGACAACCGACCGATACAAAAAAAGATGGAAATCACGAAAAAACAACTTACCAATTCGTGAATAAAACCCAATGTTGTTTAAACTATGCAAAAAAAAATTCAAATTCATCTTAGGACAAATCACAAACCAAGAGCCTAAGAAAAGTTCTATCACAATTCGATTAGACCCGCTATCGGCAAGAATAGGACGCCATGATTATAACGCATGCGCATTGAGTGTATGTCTGTAAAACGGATGTACTACACCAATAGACTATCTACAGTGCTCCTGCCTCTCAAGAACAGCTGATGGTATTGAAGGGGAAATAAACGCTCGAGGTGTACAAAATACTCTTAGATTCGATTGTATATCAAAAGAAAAGAGTTTATTTATAACAGTAATTTCATATCTAATTTCGAGATGTGTACCCGTCATATCAGCTTTAGCGTTTGGAAAGCTAGATACCTCCATAATTTGTATAACTGTCAAGTTTAGATAGATAAGTAGGCCCCATAAGTATTTTATGGACCCAATTTACCTAATTTAATAGTATGAGGTAACATTTATTACAAATTTTGTTTTTAATTTTTTTAATTTAGTGAGAGGAGCTCTAGAGCCCCAAAAACCGTGACAGCTTTCATATTTCTCCTGGAACATGAGTTGTTTATATATCTACTCCTTTTTTGTGGTATTTTGTGGCAAAAGTTGCGGGACATTTTTGTTTACCATGAACGCCACCCCCTTCCCCCTCCCCTCCCTCCACCCACAGGTTCAGCACTGTTTAATGGGAACCCCCTTGTTGAATTATTTAGAACACATCACTTTGAAGGGGCAGGCTCCCAAAATAAGTTGATTTTGTTTAATTTGCAGCTATTCTCATATGCATAGCATGGGACTTCAACATGCTCTGTAGGCACTGGTGTATCCACGGGGTAAATAGGGGGGGGGGGGACTACTTTTCACAGGAAGTTTTCAAAAATCGCGATAATTGTTTATACATATTTCGCTTTTCAAAATTGTCTTCAGGATTGGGCTAAATTTAAACACTTTGTCTTTGAAGGGGGTCTTGGACCCCTCACTTTTTTAATGTTGACTACACCACAATTAGTGGTGCAGCTATCGTCCATGTGGGATATTGTGTTCGGGACCGTTGTCCAAATATTTGCAATATGACATTGCTTGAGCCGATTACATTTACGTTGAGATGTACACAAACACTTCAATCACACTGGCATAATATGGATGTTTACCCATTAAAAGTGGTACCTCATTGGTTAGAGACCCTGGGAATGGAAGCACAAACCTGATATGCTGGCACTTTTAACTCCAAGTCACTTGTGTCTCCTTACCAAGAACGTCGCTGGGGTATTCTGATTGGGCTCCTGAATGGTTGTGATGACAAAGAGGGAAAGGGGGCGGGGGGGGGGGAGGCATCAGTTTGGGTTTATGAAGGTTCCCCAAGGAGCAACAATTGGATTTCCAACTGCCATATTAATTTTCCAACTGACGTCCCATTTTGGGGGAGGCACCCCAACCTCGTACCAACTCCTTATAGTGACGTCTCTGCACCTTACCAACCATGTCATTACACACCTGGTAGGAATGTTTACCTCTTAAGCATTTATAAATCCCCCGTGTAACATGGAACTCCAAACTTGGTTAAATTAACATTCCAGCTTTAAATAAGTCTGTCCGTCTGTCATGAATTCAAGTGGTTCTTCTGTGCAATGTGGAGCAAACTGTCAGTTGAGAGTGAATAGGGTGGGACATGAAGGGCACTGTCACTAAGCAATCTATTGGAGAATACAACTCTTGACCAATAGAAGATCATGAATAGTCGCACGTAAGGGGTATACATAACACCACTTAGGAGCAGTCCCCACCACGGGAGCTCGAATAACCTATAATATTAAAGCATTATTATGAGGGCTGGGGCAACCTATCGCAAACAATCATGGGAAAGGCCTGACAGGAGTGAAATGATAGGGAAATAAATGACTAAAAAGACAAACAAGTGATGTAGTCAGAGGGCTGTACCGCGTCTTCTTGTCACCAACTGTCAGTCTGTCAATGTTGTGATAATGTTTTCATCTGGATGTGCTTGAAGATAATCTGAATGATCCAAGGTGCTTCCAAGTTCCAAACAAAAAATCAAGTTATTTTAATTCACTGCAAATTTTCCATTCACCAATTCCATCCCCTCTTCTGTGTGATTTAACCGTTTTCAGGAAAGGCTGAATGTTTAATACAGGGTCTTATGTAAGGCTTCACATGGGTGGTATAACCCAATAAATAACCAAATGTGGCATCACCACAATAATATAGAGTCTTGAACCAGAGTCCCCAAATTATTGGATTGGTTTAGTATTGCACAACGCATAACTTTGCGAATGCAGGACATTCATGTGTACCTTGTTACAATAGCCTGTCTGCTATTTCAATTAAAAAAAGGCTCCATCAGATCTACAGTAACCTAAAACACAAAATATATACAAAACTGGTATGTCTATCCTTGTTTGAGGCAGATGAATTTATAGATAATTAATTAGGAGATAAATAGTACACAAATACAAACATTCACATAACACTTAAGAAAGGCCAAAGAAAATACTTTTTTTGATAGTACAATTTATGTATTTCTTTTGGTTTAAATGTAAGTCTTGTTTTAACTTCATTATAAATAAGTGAAATAAACTGAGGGGGATGGGGGAGTACCCCCCCTCCCGGGGTGGCGAGGAGTATCGCCGGTTGGGATCTACGCTTCACAAAAATGACGTCTGAACACACACAAACTTGAAAGCACAAATACATAACTTTTAATGAAACCAACTTCCAATATCCCACATACACAGTATAAAATAACATCTTAACAAAATACTCTTTATCCTTATGCATGATACCAAAACACTTCTTGAGAACGTTGTTAGTTACATGTTACACAATCCTCGGCTACTAACTCAACACAGGAAACGCATATCCTTTCCTAATAAAAAAACAAACATGTACTAATGACCTGCAGCTCAATACAGCTGTACTCAGTAAATACCCAAAACCAACTCATTATTTTGTTGACACAAAATAAACCACAAATAAACCCTCAAAAATAATCCCCAAGACCGCAAGACTCTGTCTTCACTCTAGATTCCTATTCCACCTTAACTGGGATCAGCTAATCTAAAATAACCCACAATACCCTTGGACAATTTCATTATATATTAAACCATGAAAAATAACAATAACAATCAAAACCAACACAAAGAATAACACTGGTACAGACAGCCTGTCCCTAATTGAATAAATCAACGTCTCCCGACTCTTTACTATTACACAGAACCTATATTCTTACAAACACTTAGAATATCGTTGTACACGAGCACTCAATTGTACCTCCTCGGCTTTCACAGTACAGACTGCCTATATTCTATTAAACAACCTGAACCACTTTCATAATATACTGTATTAGCATAGTAACAAAATACAAATGAAAATAATCAATTTAATCAATATATTTTTAATATCATCAACAATATGATGATCATAGGCCTAGCGAAAGAGAAAGGTTATTCAGCACATCATCTTTCTGAATGAGACTTCATTTCTCATTTCCTAATAAATACCTAAATTAACAATACAGGGCCTTAAAAATTACATGGTACACAACAAGATTCTCTTCCAATTCACAATCCTTTTGACTTTCACTTGAGATTGCTACGCTTGGGACATCGCTATGCTCTTGAATAGAACTGGAATTAATATTTTATACGCTTGAAACATTCCTTCACTCGCTACACTTACATGTATTACTGCAATAAGTATCACGATTTTCCTCGCAGCATAAACATCAATGTCAGAGAGCCCGAACACTCCCATCTGCAATGCCGATACTGTACAACCGCAATTTCCTTTACACTTCACATCCACCAACGCCACAGAGCTTATACTTCTTCTGCAATGCTGACAAACCAGTTTACTTCCACAGTAAACCACACTGTTGTTAACTTAACGTAATATCAATTTCAGCAAATGGTAACACCATCTTGATTAAAGTTGCAAACTTACGAAAACTTGTCAAAAGTCACTCTTAAAACATCGCAAGTGTCATCAATACGGTTAAACACAAAGAAAAATTACTGGGCATACATTTGATAATGGGAATTGACAGATTTAGTTGAAATATAGCTCACAAAAAGAGATGACGAACTTTGAACTCAAAGTCTGAAGCCGCTGGCAAACGATATAGGTCATCATGCAATGACTCCAGCCAGCAAACTGAATAGGATGCTGCCTCAACATAAACCTCCTGTTGACAAGTACAGTAGGCCTTTTGCCCACATGGCGCTGTTTGTTTACACACTGCATCTCAAAAAGGTCTATGTCACTAGGCAGAAAACTTAAAGCAAACGGTGGCGCTCCAGCACAATTGCATGAATAAAATATACAATGATAACAAATTTCCACTTCATAATATAAGTGATGCATTAAACCCTGTATAAGTGTTTCTTTAAAGAAGCAGCAACTTATGCTAAATTGCTTTAAAATCCATGGAAAATAGCAACAAACAAATCATTCAAATCGGTTAACAATTGACCATTTTAGAGCATTTTGAATTTTCAGGCCACAATATTATTATATTATATATTATGTGTGTTCTTCTTTATGTTCCTCTTTTGATGTATGAGTGGGCGGAAGTTCCTATTTCCTTATGTAACCCTTTGTTTTGTTTTTAATTCATTGTCACACATTTTTTTTGAAAGAAGGAAAGCAATCTTAAACCAAACGTTTTTAAGTGTTGACCATACCCTTAACCATAATCTAGCAGGAATAGACTTTGTCCTTAATTTCAAGAACTGAAATTTAGGAAAGCTTTATAAAGAATTACATAAAGCTTTTCACCTACTCATTCGTAAACTTTTAAACTTTGATTTAGACTACAGGTATATTTCACTTAACATCTTAGCAAGCTTTATATGTTTGCTTTATAGGACCAGACATCAGGTAATGATGTAAATTAAATTTAGTTTTTAAATTGGGTATTTTAAAGCTTTGTGAAATAACACAACAAATTATTGTTCACACAAATACAGTGTTGGTTGTCTCGTGAGTGAGACTGCCCTTCATTTCCTATTTTTTCTTCTTCTGTTTTCGAAATTTTAATCTAGAATAGTTTCAAAGAGAGCAACTAGGTTTGTTTTTTCTTTGCCATATCCCAGTGAAAAATAAATTCTCTAGGTCAATAGATCAAAAAGACAATATATTACACTATAAAAATATTTGATATCATACTGCATTACATCACTTATTATACATACCCTAATAAAGCTCAAATTTTGATTTGCCACTGTTTGTCTGAAACTTGATATGCTTTTTAAATACTAAACTTCCTTGTCAATATTTTCTTGCACCAAACTATAAGGTAAATGTTTTAGATGTCACTAGTCTTTTATGACAGCCTTTCGAAGTATGTGTCTATGAAGTGCTACAAATAAAAGGCTATTCGATATCCACAAATCTATCAATGCCTCACTCTGGTGTCAGAAAATGGAAAAAATCATCAATATATTCTAAAAAATACTTAAAGAGGGCCTGCCATGGAAAATAAAAAATCGCTGAAAATCCAATATAAGGTGTTCAATATTCCCAATTTCGGATATCTCACTTAAAATTTACGAAAAATAGCCATTTAGACTCGACAAGTAAGGCTTGAGTGCCACTTTCCCCAAGCGCTCAAAAAAAAAAAAAAATGTGTTTTATGACGTCACACTATTGTTGATGACGTAGGTATAGTGAGTCGATTCATTGTTTATGCTAGGCTCAATGTGCATCGCCATATATATTGTACAAGTAGCGACAGCTCTGATGACATTTTCGAACTCGATTTGTTGTATTCTTCCTCGGTTTTTGACAAAAATCAAAACGGGGGGGATAATGACAGTTATGAAGTAATCAAAGGAGTGGAAACCTACCAATATGAGCCCTTAGCAGAGAGGTATTAAAAGGCAATGAACCACCGCCGGCAGAGCCTGAAGAAGATGAAGGCCTAGGCCTACGCAGGCTGTAGGCATTTCGTTACAAAACTGTTGATTGGTGAGTAGGCCTACTGTAGCCTAACGTCTATCCCTATGTTTGTATGTTGTTTGCCGACATCAAGTTGAAAAAAGACAAGATAGGCCTAGGCCATATTAATTCACAGATACTCTGTTCTTTGTATGGTACTGTACCCTAACGTTATATATCATGTTGGAACTTGGTTGGTTTTGGTTATGGATGTCAAAATTCTTGAAGCACAATCAATTTTTTAGAGGCAAAAAATAAAGGTGGGTCTTGTTAGAATTTCAAAATTATATTATAGGCATGGCCGCCGTACCTGTACAAATTTTGTCGAAAGTAAAGGCACGTCTGCCGTGACGTCCACCGTGCTTATAAGAATTTCATCAAAAGTAAAGGTACAGCTGCCGTGTATATAATAATTTTGTTGTTGTTAGGGGTTAGGGTTAGTACTAGTCGTAGTACCTTCGGCCTGATGCCAGCCGTGTTAGTATTGTAGCATTAGTGATGGCTGCTCATACGGCAATCCCAATGTCAACCCGTACTGAGGAATGTGTATAATAACTAGGCACGGCCACCATGACTTCGTGCCATTCCTGTAAGAATTTAGTGAAAATTTCACATTATGAATATTTATGTAACTTAGGTCAATGAATGGTCAAAAAGCCAGGTAGAGGTAAATTCTCTACGGCGTTAGCAAATGGGGTCTAAAGAGCCCGGTGAGAAGGTCCTGGGGTTCATGGGCAAAGCCACGAAAGATAACACAAATTGCATGCAAATTTGTGGTACAGTATACCGTATATGAATATTATGATATATTTTTTCTTTAGACCAAACATGGATTGCCATAAGTTAATATAAATATTCAGAATTGAACATTAGGGAGGAATGATATCATTCTGCAAATCAGTGAAAGAATTAAAATCTGTTTTCTCCATTCTGCCTACCAGCCATGGCATACCACGCCGAAGGACTGACGGTATTTACGAGTAACGACTCAAGTAGAGCAGGAACACGGAATTGTTGCTGATTGGTCGATCATATCTGTGTCTATAAAATATTTTACACAACAATAACACGGCAGCCTTGTCTATAATGACTTCAAAAAATTAAATTAAAGTAATGGATAATTTCATCAGTTTTTCTACTCTGTGTAGAAATATTCTTGTTTAAAGGGTTAGATACTTCTTGTACCTTAGTCAATGTACAGAATCAGTGTTATTAATCGTTATGCACATTTGCATTTTGCATAGCCTTGCTGGTGCCACTGGTATCCTGACATCTGAACAGTGCTGGGCATCTAAAGCATCTCGTACAGTTTAGGCTGCTGTACATGTACATGTATGCCTTGCATAGCTAACGCATACTGAGAGCCGTTGTTTATCTCAGTGGGCCTATTTAGTCCCAGGCTTTTACAATAGGATCCACCCAGATCGTGAAAGATCCGGTAGTTGTAAGCGAATTTTTTTTATTGGCTTTCAAAATCAGTAATATGTTTGTTCATTTCTACAACAGTTAAGTAATATTTAAAAAAAACATGATACTATTTGTACAGATTTTTTGTCTCGAATCCGAACTGCGTATGTCTCTTAACCACATATTGTAATGCGAGAGGCAAGAATTTGTTTTTTGTTTATGAGGCGGAGGGAGATTTCTTCTTGAGATGAATCTTTATAGCATTCCAATCTCACTTTCTCCTGGCCCACTTTTCCTCCCTGGGCCACCCCGCTCCCTACTATCTACCTGGACCTCTCCACTCATCACAAAACCCAAACCCACCCTAACCTCTTCATCAACCTCCACAACTAAATCAAAGACCAACTCTCAAACTATACCTCCATCTATACTGATGGCTCCAAGGAAGGCGACAAGACATCTGCTGCTGCCGTCATCCAAGACATCACCCTTAGTAGCAGGCTTCCCGACTCATCCATCTTCTTGGCCGGGGCCAAGACTATCCTCCTTGCCCTCAACTTTATTGAATACTCTCCGCTCAGCCACTTTGCCATCTTCTCCGACTCCAAGGCCGTCCTTACTGCATTACTCAATGTTAAATGGGATAACCACACATCTCACTTCATCCTCCGTAAACTCCTTTCGCCCCCCTCCGTAGGAAACATATTCTTTTCTTCTGGATACCCAGCCATGTTGGCATCCCTGGCAATGACAGGGCTGATGCAGCTGTTAAGCTTGCCCTCACCCTTCTCCCTTCTTCTTAACTTCACGTCATCCAGCCCACCATTCCGATCGAACCCACCATTCACAACCTATCCTGTGTCGACAACATCCACATTACCCGCCTTAGAATAGGTCACACCCACCTCACTCACTCCCACCCCTTATTGGCTCCCCCCCACCCCTCTGCAACAATTGCCATTGCACCCTCACATTCTCCTTTCTTGCACTCTATACAACCTCCCCAGAGCTTCCCTCGCTGCCACAACTCAATAGCCGAGCTCTTCCAAAAAAAACTCCGGATAGAATTATCTCCTTCCTTCATCATGCTTCCCTCTACAACCATATTTAGTCCTCTTTTCCCACCTCTCTCTCTCTACATTATTTCTTCACCCATACACCTCCTCTCTCGATCCCAGCTTTCTGGCTTTCAGTTCTCGTGTTTCTCTCAATCTCCCCCTGTTACCCTCCTTCCTACCTCTGGAATGATCTAACCTTTCAGGTACAATACGACCCTTGCTGTTGTGGTGCCGTTAAACTCCCATCAAACAAACAAACATTCCAATCATAATTTAAAATGTGGATGTTAGTTTACAAAAACACAAATTAAAGTACTCAATTATTTTGATATATCTTGAGTTTCTTTTAAAAAGTGTGGTTTACATTTTGAAAAATTGTTCATTTAAATGTCCTTTTTTAGATATAATTGTCAAAGCATTGCCGGAAAAATGATCAAATTTGGGGAATATAAACTTGGTTAAAAATTGCTAATTTAACACTGCTGGAAAAAGTCTAGTTATGCCAATGACAATAAGTGCAGTATTACTTAGTTGCTATTTTGGCTCGACAAGTAAACTTTGTTCTTCACAAGGTTTTTATAATTTAGTTCATCATTTATTCTTTTAGGCGCACATGTGGCATGATGCCAAAAGTGAGCGAGTGCCAATGCTGCAAAGAGATGCAGAGGGTTCTTGTCAAGATCAAAAGTGAGGAAGAAGACATGGATTGCCCATTCTGGATTTCAGCCAGTTTGTCTGAATCACCATGTTTTACAAGTTGCACAGTTCCAGTAGTCAGAAGTATGGAAATAGAGCTGATAATGAATTTCATGGGTGAGTAGCATTGTAAATCATTTATATTTTGTTTGGAATAATTTATGTTAAAAATTGTATTGCATTTTATTACAGAAAATTACCCAATTTTTGACATGTTAGAACTATGTGTAGTGCAGCATAACCTTGGGATACCAGGATACCTTAGGATGATTCTGGATACAGGTTATTTTTCCTCGTTTTCAAGTACGGTTTAGCTCATGCACCTTTTTAAAAATAATCTTAACAGCCGCTTTAGTATCTTTTTCTCTTGTTCACATTGGAATAAAGAATGTGTTACCTCTCATTTCACTAATCATTCTTTCGAGAATCCCATCTAATGTAGAAATTTATAGGAATGGTATTCACAATGTCAGACCAAAGCAAGGCTTCAAGTATGGGAGGAATGATAAGAAATATTAATAATAATAACGTAAATAAGAAATGATTGTTTTTTAGATAAGATAAAGCTCCTGTCAGGCTACACATAACAACTAAAGATCTTCTTCTTTTTCCGATGAAGAAGTACAGTCCTCCAATTGGATTATAAACGTTCTGTGAACAAGCAGAACTTCTTATGTGCACAAGCAGAATTTTATTTTGTCTGAACAAACAAGTTTTATTTCCAGCAAAATTTCATTTGCATATTATTCAATGATAAAATTAAAAAAACAAATATTCAGGAAATATATTTCTATACTGTACCTGCCAAGTGGCAAAGTCATGTTTTAGTTTAGCATCAATCAATTTATGAGTGCTTGTATCCAGTGCTTGTCATATATTTTTTTAATGAAATGCATTTCTTCTTTCACAGACACTATCCTTATACTACCTACAGACACTGGCAGAGTTGGGGATATCTCGGCAAACATGTAAGGGTACCACTTCCGGTATGCATTTTCACCAAGATCAGGGAGGTCTTTCCTTCAGCAGAATATGCAGGAAGCAGGATTCCAGTATCCAGAAATTTATGTTGTCTAAAAAAAAAAAAATCATTACAAATTAGGCTCTTATTTACATGTAGGACACTAAGTACAAAGTCTTGAAGGGGCTAGTGACAGTAAGTGGAAAATCATATCAGACTTCTATACCGTGATCCAGTTTGATATTCCAGAATGGATTTACCTCCACCTTCACCTTCAGTTGAAAAAAAAAAAGCACTGGCGTTGATTTGTATGGTGGGAGGGGAGGGCGGTTCAGATTCCCAAATGCATCCAAAAACTGTGTATGCATGATATGAGCTACTGAAAATAAATAAAAAGAAAAAGCTTAATGCAGCAGACATTTTCCACCTTAATTCTTCATCACCCATGATAGTGACATTTAGTCAAACCCGACTACAGTAGCTCAACTCCTAACAGACATTTTGTGCCCTCGACCGCACATTTTGCACCGTTTGACATAATTTTTCTGCTAGTTTTGCATCCGTGGCATGAAAGTCTAGTGAAGCCATTGATGGAAGGTTAAAGGTCTGATGACATGTAATACTTTTTAGATATGTGAATGAAAGTTAAATTATGAGCAAAATGCATTTTCAAACAATAGCTTGTCTAGCTTTTGAAAAATGGTCAATCAAAGTTTGAAGGTTTTAGAATTTAGCAAACTTTGTGGTGTCATCTGTTTAATATAACTCAAATTCTTTAATGTGTTTCTCAATGTTAAACAGTTGTGAGCTTTAGTTCTTTTTAGCCGATTATCCATTGCTTAAAGGTATGTTCAATATACAAAAAACAACATGAAATCAGACTTTGACATTTAAAGTATAAATTAAAAAGGACTGAAACACAAATGATTTATAAAAACAATCGGAGAGGTATTCAACTTTATATGTCAAAAGTATTGCACAATAACCTCCAAAAATTAAAAACTATGTAAAAGCCATTTTAATTGGAGTTTTTGTTATATTAATGTTCCTTCTATGTTTTAAAGCAATTAAACCCAAGTTGCTTTTAGATGTCATTGTACCTTTAAGTAACATTGAGATAATATTACTAGTCTTTTTCAAAATACTTTGTGCTTCCTTTGTATTCTTTTCCTGTATTACTTCTTACAAGTTTGTCAAATATAAATAAGTTACTTGAAAAGTGAAAACAAAAATCAATTTGTACTTAATTTTACTCCTAATTCAAAGCTAAGTGGAGGTTCCATCATGAAAATGGGCAAATATTTCATTGTAATTCTTCATGCTTCAATGTTAGTTACCCCTGCCACCACCCCACTCAAAACAGCAATGACTACTAGTCACACACATAAATAAAGCCTTTTTTATGGTATTTGATTTCCTTTTATTTTTGCTCCTTAGAATGCTCACTTTTATAAAGAGAGGAAAACATCACTGCCCTGTTACTGATCCCTCTTAACTACTACTTAAGGGATCTACTTCAAATCTAGATTAAGGTATGTTTCTAGTTCCAACTCAAGTGCTCATTGAGAATTTTGGTAGTTCTCATTATGAAAATAATTCCTTAACAATGAGCCCACAACACATCTGGTATGCAGTGTACAGAAGTAACTTGAAGCCAACCAAATATATGTATAATTGCTTACACCTCGGGGTTCAATAAATTATCAAAAATGTTTGCCTGTTACTAAGGCAAGTATTATGAAACGCTTAATTGCCAGATGACATGCTAATTATTTTTCCTGGCCCTAATCCAACACTTCTTTTATTTTGAATTATTAATTTGCAGGCCTTTTGTTTATTTCCTTGAATTGCGTAATGGAAAAATTAATTGTCGCAGGGTCCGCAAAAGAAATTTGTCAAACCTTTTTATACTTCCATAAAATAAATTTATGGTGGAAGTTACAAATGTATATTAGGTATAACAACTTGTTCGTTTGCCCTCCTCCACCACCTCCGGCATTAAAATATATATATATATATATATATATATATATATATATTTGGTTTTCAAAAATCCACACACCTCATAGAATGTCCTTTTTACGACCCAAAATATTGATTTGGCCAACAAAAAAAAAAGTTTGATTTTGGTGAAAATGCAGCTTGGCCATGCAAAATTAATTGTGTTAATACACATTGTACAAATCAAGAAAATTGGCCGTGAAATTAATATTTGGCCGTATACTATCCCAATGATCTTGCAGCCATGATTTTCAACTCTCCAATGACCTGTTAAAAATTATACATTTTCCGCCCGCCCCTTAAGCTTGTTTTCAAAGTGGAGGGCAAACAAACAATTTTGTTAGGCCTTATTTCTAATTATATCAACCCCAACCATATAGCCCCATAGGGATGTTGCTGTCCCTATTTCCATAAAGCAAGCTCCCCAAAAAAGCTGGTACTCATTTTTTGCTAAAAAGATGATCTAGTGTATGCAACATTAATGTACCAAACCCTATTCCATTTATAAAATGAAGTTCTTTTACAGATACATTTCATAAAAGTAATATAAGTGCAGGAAAATATGAGGTCATGTCCAATATAAACATCAAAACCTGATGGAATTAGTTGCTAGTACCAGGAGTGTTTTCCTCCATTTGCAGTGCGTCTGAAGTGCCATCAACACCTCTTACATCCACATTTTCTGCTGATTTTGTTCAGTTGTTTGGAATCTGGATGCATGCCTATCAAAGACTTCTTCCAAGGTAGGTTTTGTCATACCGCTTGATACAGGTTGATGAGGGCTAGGAATGCGACTTGACTGGTTTCTGACCAACTCATACAGGTTGAGGAGGGATAGAAATGCGACTTGACTGGTTTCTGACTGACTCATCCAGCACTGCGAGAGGATACACTGCGAGAGCATACACTCCTTGAGTAGGATGTCAACATATTCTGAAAGAACATGAACAAAACAACTTTATTATATAAATAGCAATATTTTGATTTGTTGTCACTTCTTTTTAATGGGGCAATTTTTATATTTTACAAAACATGATTGCCCTCTTATTCCATCAACCCTTGATTAAATAAAGATTTTAGATAAACTTTGACACGTCTTAATAACATATAAAGGTCCAACATAATTCAAATTCATTAAACAAGAAAGTTTTCCCACTTTGTAAATACAACAGCTGGCAAAATTTGACCCATGAAAATTCAGCTTTTGTAAGAAACAAATTCTCCTTCCCAAACAGGAAATACTGTGTGTGATTTTTTTTTGTATCCACCTTATTGGTGGATAAGGTGGATACCCAGGCCACCCATAATCGGGGAAATCTTTTCACCACCCATTAAGTACAATGAGCTCAGAGGGGTGGGCAAGTGCAGGATTCTTATGACCCGGTATACTATCACAGATGCAGACGTATCTCACTGCAGATAATCAGATTTCCATAATCAACATGCTAAGCATTATAGTACCTTGAAAATCGGTAACCTTTCATTTTTAGGCTGACCCCTCCAAGCCTCCTGATCTAGTAAATTCAGTTTTGTCAATTTTCATCATGATCTCCGAAGAAAATGACGCCATGAGCTCAGCAAGAGAGTTTAATGAAATGTATTTCTTAAATTAAGATTTTTTTTAAATTAGGCCATTCATAATTAATTGTTGGTTTAGTGTAACTCATTTTGTTGAGAGAAAAAATTGAGTAAGTAGGCAATGTTTTCTGAGCCAATATCAGGTTTTTTCATACCTTTCGTACAATAAAAGGTTAACACTTCCGATAAGAAAAAATGAAATAATTTGAGTAGGCAATAATTTTAATGGACAGGTAGGGTTGCGCCAAACGAACAATTATTTTAGGATGGCCTTAGACTTAACTGAAAAGGTACAAAGTAAGTTGTTCAATATATATACTTTTAAAAAAATGCACTGAAAATGATATAGGTATATAACACCATGTGCGAATTGTGAAGACAAAATTGGTTGAATAGGTCTAAATTTTGATTTAAAAAAACCCACTTTCAAATGGAGGTTGTATGTAAATGAAGTTACTGTTACACCATCGAAAAACTTCCAGTAATAAATAAAACCAACATCAGAAGCATAAAGAAAAACTAATGAAACAAACCTTTTCATAAAGTTCTGGAAATTGCACAACATCTGTGGCTTCCTCACTTTCTGTCAACAAATGTTCAACAGAATCTGTGGTCGTTCTGTCATATTCCTCACAGATTTCTCTAACCATCTACAAAAATGAAATGTTTTGATTATTTAAAATCGATTGTTTAAAAATGAAACATGTAATTTTCGTATTATAAATGAATATGCTCTAAAATGTTGCATCACCTTTGTAGAGATGTGGTGCAGCCCAAGTTTTTCTTTGAGAACGTTAACACTCTACATCAAATTTTTACTCAGTTGCTTGCTATGAATTACAGAAGGGAATTTCTGCCAACTGCACTTTCTGCTATTCCTTACCGTCATGACGATACGGCCCAAAAGGTATGGCGGAAAGTCTCATAATATATCGGTAATAAAATGTTTAGTTTCAATTAATGTGAACTGAAAAGCATTTATGAGAAAATAGATACAGTGATTGCAAACAACAAGAATTAATAAAGATATATATTATTTGACTATAGAAATGGGAAAATGGCTACAAAAAAGGGCCTGAAAGATAGATAAAAAGAATTGGTAATGCTATGTTAAGTACCAAATATCATTAATTTGGAGGAATAACAAAAAATAGATACGTTTGAATGGGCTCACTGTGACCGTAATGTAGCATAAGCCTATAGGCTTTAGGCCTATTTGAAATTAAAACTTCATATTTTTGTGGAAATGCGCAGTTACCTTGTTTATACTAGCACCACAGCACATCTCCACATTATAATGTAAACCAAATTTCGTCCTAGCTTGCATACCAAACTTAAACTGACCTGTTTTATGGCACGATGTTTCCAAGAAGGCCTTGGTTTCTTTGCAGGTCGTTGTTCATCAAGCTTAGGTTAGAGCTTGTAGCGGAATTGGTGCTGGTTGTAGTACGCTAGTGCTATTAAACTACAGCCTAGGCCTAGTACCAGACACATCTGCATCGGGCCTAACGCTAACGCTCAGAAAACTCTAACCCCGTTTCAATGTGGAAGCTGACCAAGGAACCAAAAAAATACATTAAGAAAGTCCAAAATCTGCTTGCAGAAGTAGGCATGCAGACTGGCAGATAATCCTCAGTAAAGTGCTCTCCGCAAATCACACTGCTTTTCATAGGCCCTGAGCCTAATTTGTAAAGTCCAAGTCTAAGGTTAGTTAGCTGCACAAACGTCGTCTATAAAGGTCTCATTTTCGGATCCTTTGGAAATTTGTATCTGTCATTTTCATTACTACACTCTCCTATGACACAATGAAATGACATTTTCCTTATTTCAGCTGAATTTCTTCTCCTTCCGATGTCAAAATCACACAAACAACACTTGTATTAGTTGTAATTGTACCGTGTACAGTACGTTCTTGCATATGTTGATGGGAAGCAGCACATAAATCGACTCACTATACCTACGTCATGTGACGTCATCAGCTACTAACCCGAAGAAGTGTTTTTTTTCTTTCAAAGTTGATAGAAATGATCATTTTCTTTTCCTCGATAAAAACAATTTAATGGAATTTAGCAAACGAAACCTACATTTTTGGATAGAAAATGATCCAATTAATCAATTAAGAGCCAATTATAAATCCATGGCAGGCCCTTTCTAAAGAGTTATACTTATACTCCCCATCATGTTCTCTTTGTACAGCACATAGAAATGTTTAAGATGATTTTGCACTATGCAAATTAATTATTGTTCTATAATAATAACATTATTGGTAAAGATGGTAATTATTGACCATTAAACAGTTACATGGCACTTTAATTTTTCTAAGCTGAGTTTTCTAAAGGACCGATAATGATAGTTTGCATAAGACATTACAATATCTGCATCTTGTTTACCTTTTCTGTTGATGCAAAGATATTGTGGTACCCATATTCATGTCTTACATGCTCCAATATCAAAATGTACTGATCAAACTCATTACTGCAGGTAAAACAAAGAAAGATATGATATTAAAGAATCATCTCTTGAAACAATATTTCACATATAGCAACACGTGTTTCGTTTTATCATGTATAAAGTATGCTGTCAAAAAGAGGATGGATGGAGACATCATTAGATGCTGTATAACTGTCAGTCACATCATTCTTCTTCAGTTGGTGTTGCTGTAGCTTCCATGCAAGCTAAATGACTGATGGGTAAATACGGATCTAGTCCTGATATTGCACTTATTTGAGCAAATTTTTGTTTTATAGAAATGTAGTACTTATTTGATTTCTCTGTTGCTCTGCCACAATCTTTGAGGGAAAGTAAAAGGTAGTGATAAGTTAATATCAAGACAATGTGGTGCTGCAGTACTTTTCTCTCAAGCAGCTTAGGGAAGCTTGAAAACAAAATTAACATTAAATGATACTGTAGGTTATGAATAAAGAATATGACATGTGAGGTAAAACAAAACTTGTGATGGTTTTGCTATACAAATTGTTTTGACCAAATGTGTTTTTTTATTGAAGTTTTGAGACCTTTCAGTGTTTGAGCAGAAGCAGAATTCAAATATTTTTGCAAGTACCACAAAGAGTAATTTCAAGTAGAAAATACAGCATTTTAAGAATAAAAACATTGACCCTTCTTACATTCTGGCTGCAAAAATCAGTAATTTATATTCAATATCTTAAATCTTTTCCCCCTAAATATACACTGTTTTGAAATGGATGCAATTTGTTATTTCTATATATACAGTATAGGGGCCTTGAAGTAATATGCTGAAGGAAATTTGTGTAAATCAATTGTTAGCTTTTTTAAGAATGAATGTATGAAGGTGAGAAAAATTGCTGCAATATAATAGCAGAATATAAAAGAGAGTAACACTCCATAAGGAACCGAACTATATTCAATTTATAATCTTATCAATCTACAAAAACAATATGACAGAATAAATGAACTGTAACGACACGATTTTTGAAGACGGTACATAATGTTACTGTAAAGTCCTGGCACCAGTACACTGCTTTATATATAATGTATCTAAGGGATCAAACTGAGAATCAACATAGTTAGCCAAAATTTTTGTCCATCTCAGTATTGCTGAAGAAATTTGTTCTCAAATGATATTAGTTCTGAAGTGAGAACAAGACTGAGAACAAGAACATTAAAATAGTGTATAGTACTTTAACTTGTTCCTTACTCAGAAAAAACAGTTATTTTTGCATTAATGCTCTATACTGATCTAGCCAGATAATAATGCCAGAATTTTGATGAAATTTGTTTTAGAACAAACAAAAACATTTCGTTGTAATTGAAATTAGACTAGTTAACATTTCAGAAACTTTCTATATCAAGGTGTTGTGTAATGTAAATATACAATGTATGATCTGTCACTGCAACCTTATGAACAAAACCAATATCAGCTTTATGTTATTAGTCTGGTTGCAAATGGCCCAAAAATGACAAGTGCTAAACATTTTGGGTACAAGTCGGGAAATGATTTTAATTAATAGTTTAGGTGTATAAGAGTCTAAAAAAACCTGTTTCCACCAAAAAAAAATATTGAGGTGGCCGCCATTTCTAATTTCAAAATGGCCGCCAAATAGAGCATATTTTATAGAAATATGAGTATTTTGGCATGTTTTAGGTAAGGTTCACATTGAATAACTGGTAGAAATGTTGATCTTATATAGAATAAAAAGTCTTAACAAGAATATATATGTTCAGCAGTTGGCAGCCATCTTGAAATTCAAAATGGCCGCCATTTTCCAGATAATTTAAACAGAACATATTTTCACAGTAACTTTTAAGTTTAAAGATGATGATAGATAATAGTTCATTCACAGCTGTTACGAAATAAAATATAGAGCGTGTATCATTCAGAATTTTTTTTGGAAACCTCGTCATCTTTGTTTTCAAAATGGCCCCCCAAAGGTTTGTTTCTACTTCGAACTTTAGACAAAACATCAAAAAGTTGTTCCATTCAGTATATCTTGAACTTCTCAGTATATTGAAAGAAAATTAAGGTGGGTGTATGTAAATTTGATTCAAAGTAAAATAAAACCTGGTGATTTAATTATTCGGATAAATTTGATGTTGGTGGCCATTTTTAGTTCCAAAATGGCGGAATGGCGGCCATATTTGATTTTGAAATGGATAGCTTTCATAAATTATTTCCCAAACACCATTGCTGGAAGCTGACTTCAACTGTTCAACTTGAGATTATTTAAAGGAAAACATAGCTTGCTACGATATGAAAACAAAAACTCATACAAGGTATATTTGAGAAATGACTGCATCATAGTATATTAAAAGGCAAAGATTGTGGATTTCGGCAGTACTCTGTGCATGAACATCCTCGAGTGCAGGGAACTTTCATGGAAGTACACTTGCATCTGCGTGTTGCACACCGCAAACCCTGGAGAGGACAACTGCATGCTATAAGTTCTGGCCACGTTTCTAGCATTGAGTCCACTGTGAGAAGGCGCGGTTTCAGGATTCCATCTGTACTAAGAAACCAGCCGCTCTCCTCTGGAGATGGTAGTGATGGATTTTGTTCAAGAGCCATCTTCCATACACATGTCTGGTAATGGGCTCTTCTAATGTGCAGATGTAGAGCATCTGCAGTAGGTGGTAGTGTCTCAACATTTGTTTTCACCTTGTGAAAAAATGCACTTCTGATTTCTTGTATTTTACTTGATTCAGTAGATGGATCATACAATTTGCAAACAAATGCTTCCGCATCAGACATAGCCTTTTTATCAGGAACTTGAGCTTCACCTAACCGCTCAAGCAGTTGTGGGTGCTTTGCAAATTCCTTCCACGCCGATATTTTGCCTATTCCAGCAAATTGGCTTGTTGTGTCACTGCCTGTAAGGGCATGAAATGCAAGCAATGATGCTCTTGCCTTGTCATCAATTTGGATATGATGAACAGGAATGAAAGATTGTTTTTTTGCTGTCCCCCCTTGCATCCACACTTGTTGACATAGGTTGGGCATATGATATACAAGAAGCACCAACACATCAGTATCACGGCATACAATATTAAGTAGTTGAAATCCTGAGTTCTTTGCATCTTGAGCATGAAGTAGGATACGCGTGTCAGCCTCCTCGTGGTTTGATCGCAGATTTGACACTTCTCTGCCAGACGAAGACCATGCCTCATCTGAGTTTGAGAAACCACCGCCAAGAACCAGCTCCTTGTTAGGATCTTCACAGGGATGATTTATCATTTGTGTGCAGAGAAAGTTTGCTGGACTTTCTTTGTTTTTCCCTAGTGTAATGAATCTTTCCCAGCTGCCAATTTTCTGATCTCTGCTGGTTACTCTGGTTTCTATCCCCTTGTTTTTTCCACTTGCACGCTTGTTTCGTGTACCACCTTTAATGGAGTTGTCCAGATATTGATCAAAAACAATGTCCACCCTGTTGCATGTCTCAGAAAAATGTTTGTAAATTGACTTTTGAAAGTTGTCACACCATTCACCAAAGGTTTTTGCTCCTATATGATTGCCAAGAGACTGAATTACTGCCATAGCATCCACAATAGTACATGTAGGACTGTTGCTGACTGGTGGTAGATTCTGTGCTTTACCTTGATCTAGAATTTTGCCTAAATCTGATTTACTTGATGGATATCTTAGCTTTTCATCAACAGTTGCTATTGATAAAGGCACAGGTGAGAGTTCACGTTCCAGCAACCCATCTATATCAACTTCACGTCCAGCATCTAATGCAACAATCACTTGACGTACAAGATTGATGCGTGCCTTGGTAGTGGTTGTTTTTACTTTATCCACATTTACAGTATGACTGTACATTGTACCAAACGTGTTAAGTTTCTGTCTTTTGATTTTATCATGGAACTTTGTTGTCTTTTTGATGAGTCTGTCATTCACAAAGTCGTGTATTAACTTCTTTCCTGTTTTCTCTGCTTTCACAAAGTCATTCTTCACATCAGTACTAGCAACATCTCCTGTGGTGATTGATATCAGGTCTGACGAATCATTGGAAAATACATCAAAGCGTTCAAATTCTTGAACAAGTTTTGTGATATCTTTCTGATCTCTTTCCATTCGCTTAGGTCCCAGATCTTTATGTTGCAAATCCGTCTCACTCGTCACATGATACATTTTCTTTGTGTCTTCGGCGAGCTGAGCCCGTTCATTGTATGTAAGACACCAACGTTCTCGTGCTGAATCTGTGCGGGTAATGCCAACTAAACCACCGGCAACTTTGCCCCGTTTGTTGATATGCTCAAGTGCTTGGTCATCAGGGATTTGATTGAATCTTTGTGAAGTTTCTTTAGTACCGAAGTCACCATCTGCAAAGCCTTGGTAAACCTCTGGTGCTGTCTCCTGTAGCATCTTCATATCTGCTAGAAAAATTATACCCCACCTGGTGTAATTAACATGCTCATCATCATCTTTGGAAAACCCTTCAATAATCTTCCCTGCTGTTTCTCTCAACTTGCTTCCTAACTCCTTCTCATTCTCTTGTGCCCAAACAATAAACTTTGGCCAAAGAATTGTCCAAAGTGCTTCAAGTGTAAGTTTATGTGCACGTATAACTTTGTTCCACACCTTTCCTTTGAGAATATTCTCTGCTGTGTTTTCTCCAAATACTCCACTCTCTACCCATATATCATTGAGACCAGCTCCTTGCATGAACTGACCAATCACTTTTGAAAAATTCATCTGTGTGTGGAAGCCTCCTAACATGATAACAACATCTTTGCAATCTTCCAACTTCTCCCATTGAAGCATTTTAGCTTTGTTGTAGAGTGCTTCATCAAAGGTAATTACTGTGTATGTTGCATTTAGCTTCTTTTTCATTGCTTGACAATTTTTCATCACTGTCCAAATCGTGTTATAATCATGAGCAGGAGCATTGATTATTGGAAAAGGCCCAACTTCAGTTTGTGGCAAATCATTCTTTGACACTTTCTGGTTGAATCCACTCCAGGCAGGTACTTGTTGGTTTTCCTGATTTTCTTGTCGCAAAAGAATCCATGTCATGTCCATGCAGAATGCTTTGGCTATCATTTCCTTGTCTGGGTCGTACCAAGTGAGCTGTACATCTTTCGGCATCACTGGTTCTAGTTTGGCTGCAAGCATGTTTGAGTTTTGAAGCTCACTCATTTCTGATGGAAGACTTGTTTTGGATCTGTTGGATCTTAGCTTAACATTTATTTCTCTTTTTGGCTCATTTAGTGCTTTTTGCGAAGAGCCACATATTGTGTTGCATGAAAAGTGTCCATACCACTGAGTGTTTCTTCATTGATATCGATATTGTCGTCTGCATAACGGACATATCCACAATTTTCCCAAGTGGTAAAATTACGTGGTATCATCACTTTTCCATGGTCATTGTAACGCTGAAGAGCATCATCGGCAATGGCTTTGTCAATCTGAATAACATGCTCATAGCTGATAGAATGACCTGCTGCATGGAGAAGTTTTATGAGCCCTTTTGACCTCGTGGCCTGGTGAATAGTAACGCCAAGACCAATATGCTTTGGTGTTAGTTTCTGCCCTCCAGAAGCAAGAAAAATGATGTCTTGACAAATACTGAGAATTTTCGTTCTAAGAGCATTCTCCTTTTGACTCTCATTTTCAACATCAAATACATCTTCATTGCAGAGAAGACGAATAAGAAAGTAAAGATTATCTGGCACTACCATCTGCGCATGTTCCTCATCAATTCCTCCAACGAAGTCATGACTAGCTGTAGCTTCAATGTCCCGACGTAGTTTTACAGCCACTTTAAAAATCCCGCTTAAAATATCAGTGTCGTCATTTTCTACTTGGTTACTCATAGAAGCCTCACAAATATCTATTCCTTGCACCTCTGTCATATCTTCTACAAATTTTTCCATAGCCATATCTTGAGCCACAGAAGGACATACTAGCTGCGGATCTGTAGTACACAAGGGTTGAACAAAAATCACATTATCACCAAGATACCTCTGTATTTTCTCCTTGAACCTATTACTTCTGTAAACCCCTGAAACCATGCACAATCTGTGAGAAGCATATTAGAATATTGTTCCCAAATGCTTGTTAATGTATAAATGTGTCCTTCAGCAACACCTTTTTCAAGATCAGCCATTACATTTTCAAAGCAAATTGTTTCTGGAATGTTATCTTGGTTTTCTTTAAGCTTACTGTACTTCTTCAAAAAACATGTATAACATTTCAAATGATACTTGGCCTCTGCAGCTATAAGATCATGTACTCCAGCTAATCTGTGTCTCATTACGCTATCAACTGAGCGAGGGTCAGGACTTTTTCTGATGTTGGGAAAGTCTGAACTTGACGTAAATGAGAGTAAGGTATATCATCCTGGCAGTACATGCACTTGTTCCAGTCTACCAAAGGCAGCGATGATCTTCTCGATCTTGATGAATTTTTCAGATTAGTTTCATCTTCCAGCCTGGGGAGTTGACTCTCTAGATGAAATGGTAATATTTCGCTGACCTTTGCTTTTGAGACGATTTATGTGAGCTTGGTTTGTAAATACGCTATAGCAGGGTCTATGCCAAAGAACATTTTTGTCAGTTTCCCGTAGGTTGACTGTTTTCAAACGGTCTAGTGCGTCTATAAACTTAGTGTCATTGTATTTCTCTCTTTCCAGGGCACTTTCAATTACTCGGGCAATTCCTTCTGGTGTAGCCGACGACAAAAGATGTTTTTTCTTAGGGAACCTAACCTCTTGACACAAGATGCAATTTCCCCACTCAATTTCAGACTCTGTCACTCTTTTTCTGATTAAAGCTGCAGACTCCATCTTGATAATCTTAGAGGGAAAGTTAAAAGATGTTTTACTCCCTTTGTAAGAAACCAAACTGATGTATTTTGTCAAATGTAGGATATATATGCAATCATAAGATTTAACAAGGCACTGGTCCATGGGTTAAATCAATACAAAATTGAGTGGTATTAAAAGGATTTTGAAAAGCTCATTAGAACAAAAATTAAAAGGAGGACAGGGATACAAATTTCAGAAAAATACAAGTTGTTATTGCCCAGTCGTACCTCTATCTATAACATACACTCAGTCCTTCCCCTCCATGAAGCCTTTGTTAAAGTAAGATACTAACCAAATGTCAGGTATTTTGAAAACATGTTCAAACAAACGGCCATGTACAATTTCTAAGGTGTATACTCATTGCTGGAAGTTTGCTAGTAAATCTAACATTGTCAGATTGAATTGAATTGTAGTTAGGTCTCGGGTTATTATCTTAAGGTAACGTCAGGCATGCATTTGATGGTAATCTCCTACTTAATGCAAATTTATATGAATACAATTATATTCTTAAGTATTTTACATTTGTCGTAGAACTGATATATGTAGGTACAACAGTAACACTGAACATGATGTTTTACCTTGTTAGCGGATAATTTTGATCTGAACATACATAGCACATATTTTCTATATTCATTTGACATGTTTAATAAACCTAGCCTTGCACCTATCTTTAAAAATGCAGATATCTTACCTCTATTTTGCATTAATCTTGAGAGCACATGCGTGTGACATATATTACTGCAGCAGTGCTAACATTTCTGTCACATGGTTGCCAGATGCATCTGATATAAAACTATCAAAATGTTGCAAATTTAGGAGTTAATCAAATTGTTTGCAAAATTGTTCAGTTAGAAGTAAAATTTAAAAATATATTATTTTTGACAATTTATTATAGCGGCCATTTTGATTTTCTTATTCGCCATTTTGTTTTTTAGCTGATTGCCATTTTTAGATAAATGAGAAACATCTAAAATTGTCTTATAAAGTCATCTACCATAAAAAAGCTAACATAATACCTACAATAGTCCTGTATCTAACATAAAAGTTGAGATAATTTATATATACTATGTTCAATAAGGCGACCATTTTGAAATTCAAAATGGCGGCCAAAAAAAGAAAAGAAAAATTGGAAACAGGTATTTTTGTTATCTCCTATACCTATTTTATCTATATGGACCTGTTTCCAGCTTGTACCCAAAATGTTTAGCAAATCGATTTAGAAGCATCTTTTTGCTATTTGCAACCAAACTATATGCTTTTTGTGTTATTTCTGTGATCCAAAAGTAAATTGGCTCAATTTTGACAACAAAAAATAAGTTGCGAAAAAGTAGCACATAATCAACATTCATTAACAGTACCACAATGCAATGTTAAGGCTCATACTATTTTGTAACTGTGCAGCCTGCATTGCGTCTGCATGACAGTTTCAGAAGTTGACAGGAGTTTTGATGTCATTGATGACATAATAATTTTGAAATAGTTCATAGTAAATCATCTGAGTATGAACATGACTACTCCAACAAAATTAGTAGGAATACAGTATATTAAACTGTAACTTTAGTTAGGACATATTAGAGAAGACGGTAAATATTAACAAATTTTCACTACTTCGGGACACGCAAACTAAAGGGGGATACCACTATGCTTCCGAAATTGTGTTAAAATCTGCAGTTGCTCTTAAGAATGTTACACAAAAGACTGAGTAATAATAGAACTTTGCAACTTATTGTCAATGTTGTATGCTTACGTTTTGAAACACTAAGAATACCAATCATAAGGCAAGATTTTAATAAGAATATCAATACTAAGGGCAATCTAACACGGGGATGACGAGGGCTGTGAATGTATATTTTATATATTATATTTATGGAACTGCCATTTCCAGCATTCACTTGGATCAGTTTTTGTCTTCTGAAGTTCTGTTATGTAATGATTGATGTGGTCAACTGCCGGTAGGCCCTACGTCGCAAATTATTTTCTGGGGAGACTCATGATAATACTAGTCTAGTCTAACTTCTAAGCAGAAACGATTCAGTTATTGGTCTGACTGAGTAAGGCAATCAATGGAAGAGGCATAGGCCTAGTCTACACGGTATTAGAGGTTTATGTCTCTCTCATGCACCTTCATATGCCTACTCTGTACTCATCAATCATAAAAAAGGACTTTTTACATCAATTTTGTCGGACTTCGCTAAGGTGGGTAACAAATTTGGGTCATCCTACAGTAATAGGCCCTTGTAGGCCTTAGTAGTAACACCTAGTAGTAGTAGGCCTATGCCTACAGCCAGTGCCACTAACGTTAGGCCTATGGCCTAAATATTTGATGCATACTGTTCTTTGGTCGGCTTAAACCTAGTACAAGCAAATCCAAAATTGTAGATGACGGTAACAAGAATATCATTTGTTTATAACCGTAAGCTCTGTCAATAACGTACAACTAAATTAATTTTATATTGCATAATTCCGTCCTATGTCTCAATGCGTCGCAGTAATAGCAACTTAGTCTTACGGAAAAGCCACACCTTATCACATTAGGAAGGAAATTAGGTTTAAGAAGTGAGAATTTGGACTGACATTTTTCCTGAGCATTTTTATCCACTAAATGTACTTGAAGTTGACTTAAATTTGACGACATTATTAGCTCCCTTTATAAAAGCATAATAAGCCTGATAAAAAGTTGTCTGTTAATTAGAAAAGTAGAAAAGTGACCTTCACAGATCAGAAAAACGATTGACGAATCTTACCTTTCCAAAGATCATCACAAAATGGGCCACGAAAAATCTTTTTTATGGGAACTTTACCGAGACTGAAAATGCTCGGATTCCAATTTAACCCAAAATACAATGTCTTATACGTCATTTAATCTTCTGCTGTAGTGACGAACATTAAAACTGCATAAGTTAGAGCAATTTGAATTATCCGGCTTTATTCGGGAGTGATCGTTTTGCAAACTACAAAATGCTCATTTCGGACTTCCGGGTCAAGTCCTCAGAAATTAATGATATCGCAGTAGCTGTCATATAGCAATGTCATGTTCCCAACTGTTATCTTGCTTATATTAGCACGCAAGACCTGTTAAAATATATAGCCCGAAGCTCGCATTGTTGGCAGGATTGCAAATAAAGGAATCGCTAACCTTAACATAATTAAGAAAAAATGTAATACATTATTCAAATAATAACCTATCATAGACTAGCAGTTGGGTTTCCATACATACAGTATTGTCCTAATATGCAGATCTTGCTTAAATTAGCATGCAATACCTGTCACAATATATAGCCCGAAGCTCACATTGTCGGAAGGATTGCAAATAAAGAAATCGCTAACCTTAACATAATTAAGAACAAATATAATACATTATTCTAATAATGACCTATCATAGCCTAGCACTTGGGTTTCCTGACACAATCCAGAGGCTCCTCACAAAAAAAGGTGATTTTGCAACTTCCAAAGAGAAAGTCTGCCGATTCGGCATACATGTGAGCCTTATTGCAGCACCACTAAAGCCACCCAATTTTGTATTTATAATTTAACAACCAGTGATCCCTAAAATAAATACAAAAGGTCCACCATATATTACATTTTGAATGAATAGCGCATTATCGTTGCACCATAAATTTACAAAGTATTGTACAAATTTGACCTGATTGAAGATCTTATTCGAGGCTTATCAAAACAATAGTTTTCGAGTAACAATTTAATTCTGCAGGAAATAAAATTAAGAAATTGAAAACCCATTTACAAATTTAAAATTCAAAACACTCATTATTCTTGTTTGTTTCTTCAATGAAATTTGTTTCACAGATGATAAAAGAATTCAATCTATCGTCTTTTTGAACTCAGTGCAGACTGAATAAAATCCTCTGAATAACCACGATGGCTTAGCAGGCAGGCAGGTGCTGCCTATCGCCTGGCCCACAAATGGCACGCTTCTCATAAACAGGAATTTTACCGTGGATAAATCATATATAAAATCACAGAAGTGGCAAGGTGAGGACAGGATTCCCAAAAGGCCTCGAATTGGTCAACACTTGACCAAACCAATAATCTCCGAAGGTAAAGTCCAGAAAGATTTCCACATCGTGGTGTTGCAGATGTATGTCCGTGGCTGCCACTAGGTAAACACAATCCCATAGCGTTGAAACTCTACATTATCAGCTTCTTTACATATTTTGTGGACTGGCGACATGCCTCCATAGTTGGCCATGGAGTGTATGAGTGTAGCCAATGCTTTTCCTGGGATAAGCATATTGGCAAAACGGCCAAGCGCACCACTGCTTGCAGGCAGATCGTGGTATTCTTCCTTCTTCCCATGTCAAACACACACCACATACGTCCGGTTTGTTGTAGTTATTCGATCCGATGAAATGTTTTCATATAAGGTGATACAATCTCCCGTTTTGATGGTGTTTTCACGCTTCTCAATAAAGAGCCCCAATCCGGCGTTTGGAATGTTGCTTTCCTTCACGTACGTAATGCATTCCCACAACTTTGTTGAATCCGTCGTAGAAACAGTCAAACTCTCGATGGTCAAATCTGGAAACAAGGTAGAGGTCTTTCTCCTGCAAGCGAAGGTGTCTATGCTGACAACTGGCATGACTCTGTTGTCAAGTATACACTTTCTCAAGGAAAATGGACAAAGGCTGTTTCTCTGTGATGACTTCATCAAGAAACCTCCTTACCTCTTGTCTTATTCCAAAGCCACTTCAAATCGAATCGCTTACTCTTGAATTGTTGGGCGTCATCATCCACATACGGTAAAGCTTCACCTTCTCTAAGCATCTCCTGTGAAAGTGCTGTTGCCTTTTCGCTATCAGCATTCTTCAGCCATAACTCTCGGATCTCTCTACTATAATCATCAGAGTCGCCACATCGCTGGCCAAGATAAATCTCCTGATAGTGATGCAACAGGCCCATAAGACGCCTTCGGCTATCAAGTCCTACACCAAATGTGAACGATTTGAGATTGTTGGCAATTAATAATAAACTGTCAGCTTTCTCGTGTGCATCCAAGTCAGGCAATCGGATTGCAGTCCGTACGTGTTCCTCCATTATCACCAGGGTATCACCATCTAGTACCCTCAGTGATCCCAAATGAATTTTTCTTGTCGGATTTGGATCACTAAAGCAAGGAGGCCACGAATGATGATGATTGTCTTGCACGATTAGTGGGAAAGGGGTGTCCATTCCTTCATCAATGAGCTGGCAAAGTCTTGGAAACAACTTGAGGCTGAGATCTAGCAAATGAGACGGTGGCATACATGATATATACAGTGGGTGGTCCTCTGTCGCTAGCTGAAAAACTTAACCCGGTTACGGCAGTGAGTCTTTCTAAAAACGTTGGAACTGCTTCTTCACAAGCAGAACCATCGATGTGTGGTTGCAACATATGACGCACTTTGGCTAACCACCTCAGCTCATTTTCCTGCTGTACCATCTCGAACAGCTCATAATGAGATTCACATCTAAGATTTTCTTTGAGGGTACTCAAAAGCTGTCCTTTTCTAAAGAAAGTTAAATTCTCCAGCGAATTTTGGAATGTGCGCACTTTTAAAAAAGCATGGACGAGATCCTCCACACTTTCAGTAGTGTCAACAAATCCTCCAGCAAGGACATGGTTCATCTTCTTTATTTCGGAAAATCCTAACATCTCTAATGCAGTCTTACGTACCTTACCATCAAAAATGTTATCTACACACCTTACTGCAGCGGGGGCATCACCACCTGTAGCTGACGTGGTCCCCCTGGCGCTCCAATGCTACCTAAAGGGACAAAGCTCTCCTACCTGACGCTGATGTGGTCCCTATGCTAGCAGCTGGCCCTCCGAACGCACCTGAAGATGCTGACACCTTACCACCTGCAGTTGACGAGGTTCCCCGGACGGCCACTGGCCCCCACTGCTACTTGAAAGGGTCGCCGCTCCCCTACCTGATGCTGATATGGTCCTGGTACAGGCAGCTGCCCCCCCACCCCCTTCCTCCTCGCCCTAATACTGCACTAACTACACTTAAACCTGAAACAGACAGAGCTGTAATTGTCGTACTCTTACTATGAATAGATTACTAGCTGTGCTTGATATTCTACGTTTCTTACCTGAGGTACATTCCTCCTGGATATTGGATGAGGTGCTTGAATATGAAGAAGTGCTTGGAAGAGTGGCACGTGCTGTACATTAAAAAAGAAAAAAAATCATTTGTAAAATACACTAACATGGTATCACAAACAAGTTTATAAATTGAGTACAGAAATGACTTGCAGTACTTTAAGATTTGTCTTTATAGATCAACTATGTTTTGTGTCTTCTTTGATAAATATTTCACATAAAACACGTTATTGCCTCCGAAACCATGTTAAGATTACAATGATTTTTTTGCATTTCTCAAGTAAAAACTCAACTGTTACTTGATAATTATTGAACAAACACAGATTCATGAATAATAATCAAAGAAATTCAAGCACACTATATTGATATGTATTACATCTGAAATCTGCGTATCCCGGCTGCTCTCAAGTCAACTTTATATTTACAGGCTGATTTGTTTTATCTGAAGAGGATGTTTTCCTCCATAGGTGCACACCATCCCAAAGCTATTTCTTTATCGCTCAAGTTTAATTTTTATTGGGCAAAAAATCCCCCAGTGACACGAAACTTACAAATTAAAGATATAATTGATACCTACTCTTACACTAGCCTCATGATTGTACATAAATCAGATCACTACAGTAACTTACAGAGTTTTAGCTTGACCCCAAAAATCCTCCCCCTTCCTCCCTCCGTACATATGTACTCTCTGTAAAAGTAACTGCAAATGCAACTCTCCAACCATGCTCAACTGAACAGCACAAATGCCATTTATCAAGCACCAAGTAATCATCTCAGGGTAAATCATTTATACACAAGTCTATTGTTATGCAAATAACCTAATCAATATGCACAATACACCTCACCATTAAGTGTAGACAATGATTACCGAAATTTATTTTTTTAAATATCAGACATTTTCCTCAAATATTTTTAAAAATATGCAAAGTATTTCCGCAAAGCATTTGACTTCTCCGGAAATGAAAATATATTTCCTATAACTTTTATTTGATTACAAAATATCAGACATTCTTCTTAAAATATCAAAAGATTTCCTCCAAGTGTCCAAACATTTGACATGGTCTCTATATTTTTAAAATTCCCGAAATTTGTCTTTGACTCTAAGACATTTTCCTAAAAAAAGTTGTAAAATATACACAATTCTTTCCTCTAAACATTTTGCTTTCCAATAAAATTCGATTTTTTTTTCTGCAAAATATTTCTCAAAGTTAATCCTCAAAAGATCTAAAATTTTTACAAATATCAAGCATATTCCTCAAGTTTTTCTTAAAACATGCAAATTCTTTCCTCTGAGCATTTTACTTTCCAAAAAACTCATGGAAATTAACTCTATATTTCCGACTTTTATTCTTCAAAAAAATTCTGAAAATATGCAAAGTATTTCCTCCAAACAATTTATTTCTCCGCAATATTTCTAGAAATTATCTCCATAATTCCGACGTTTTTCTAAAAAATATTTCAAAAATATTTCAAAAGACAAACTTTTTTCCATAACATTCCCAAAATTTGTCTTTAAAAATATCAGACATTTGTCTGAAAATATGCAAAGTATTTCCTGAAAACATTTGACTTCTCCGTAAAATTTCCGGAAATGATCTCTATATTTTCTACCTTTTTTTTTAATAGATACAAATTTGAGTCTTGACTGTCGCGGTGACGTTAAACATTAACTTAACAAAATTTTCTCTTCATTTTTTTCTTTAAAACATTTGAATTCTAGAAAATTTCGGGTAAGGTAAAGAGTAAAGAGAGGGGAGGGGGAAGGCGGGGCCAGGGGCAGGGCAAAGCATATAAGTTGTTTCCAAATTCCACGAGATAATTTCAAAAAATACATTTATTTCAAAATTCCCTAGATTTTTCTTTGAAATACCAAATATTTCCCTAATTTTTTTCTCCACAAATTTTTGATTCCAGCAAAATTCCCGTAACTGAGCTTTACATTTCCAGGTTTTTTTTTTTCTTCAAAATATTGATCAAAGATTTCCTCAAAACTTCAAAATTTGTCCTCAAAATTGCAGAAATTTACCTTAAAAATATCACGTTTTTCTAAAAAAAATCTTAAAACATGCAAAGTATTTCCTTCAAAGATTTTAATTTCCATTAAAATTCCGGAAATAAATTCTAAATTTCCGATTTAATCTTTAAAAAAATTCTTAAAGTTTTCCCTCAAAAGATCTAACTTTTTCCTTAAAAACAATTGATATTTCCATAAAATTCCCGATAACGAGGTGGGAAGTTTCATATTCGATTTGTTATGGTTGTGTATACCTTCGAAAGCAAGAAAAAAGCCACTGATTTCACCCTAATATCATTTATAGCTACTAACATCTCTCCCTTAGATTCTACCTTGACGTTGGTTAGAGAGCCTATGCATTTTGCCAGTGGTATCACAAAGGCAATGCATACTTAAAGAAAACCTTTCACTATTTTCTTGTTTATTTACCTTTTTGCAGTATGTATGTAACCGTAATCAGTTGATATTGCCGGCATTTAGAAATACTGCTTGTTATTTTAGAGGTATAATAACGAAGTGGGAAGGAGGGTAATTATTAACGAACAATTCAAAATGTATTACACAGATTTTTGTGAAAAAAAGTCCCCTTTTCTGAGTCTGTATGGGTAGTGGTGAGAAAGATGACCATTATTGTAAAAAAATACAAAAATGATAACACTAATTACTTACAACTGTACATGAATAGTGACCGCGGAGACGAGGAGAGGGGGCGGAAGGGGGCGGGGCGGGCTTTAGTTAAAAAAAAGGTAATTATGCAAGTTTCCCGAAAATTGACAATATATTGGTCAAAATCCAGGGAAAAAATTGCTGAAAAATGAACGAAATTTCCCGAAAATTACTTAAAATGAATTTGTAAAATATTTCCTTAAAATCCAATTTTCTTCTAAAAATGAAGAAAATGGGGCGATAATAGAGAAAAATAGCCAAAAAATGAACCAAATTTCCCGAAAATTGTCGGTGAATGAAGGAAAAATGGAAGTAATTTGGTGTAATTAGTTGAAATTTGTCAAAAATTATGGACAAATGTTTTTACCAAAAGTGCATTTCAGGGTCTTGTACGAATATAACTAGAAAATAGTCGTACTTGAATATTTTACCACACAGTTATTATTTTCAGTTTGACTTCACACAAAAGGGCACAGACCTTTGCAAGGGGGAAGAAGCACGACCCTATGCTCCACGCTTGCCACGAGGAGCGCAGATGATCTATGCATATATATATATATATATATATATATATATATATATATATATATATATATATATATATATATATATATATATATATATATATATATATATATATATATATATATATATATATATATATATATATATATATATAAATATATATATATATATATATATATATATATATATACATATATATATATATATATATATATATATATATATATCATATATATACATAAATGTATATACATATAAATATATTATATACATATATATATATATATATATATATATATATATATATATATATATATATATATATATATATATATATATATATATATATATATATATATATATATATATATATATATATATATATATATATATATATATATATATATATATATATATATATACATATATATACTTCTTTCTTTGAGGGGCGAAACAATACTTTCGTCCCCAGTATTTAATATTGTGGCGATCGCCCCATTCCCTTCCTCCCCTTCCCCCTTCCCCCTCCCTTCCCCTAATCGGTGATATGCGATCCTGCTTGCCATGGTTCTGGCCTATTTCACCCATTGTCTGCTAATATCTATGAAAATCTGTTATCAACATGTCACTACTTTATATGTGATATTGCCAATAAGGCACATTTTGTCCACTTTGCGGTGTAGTCATGCACAGATGGAAGGCATTTCGAAACAAAGAGTTGCCATTGTTCCCTGCTCCAAGATTCTAACGACCAATGTAGTTCGAAAAGTTCAACAAAGTTAGTGAAATACCCGTAAGCAGAACATTTTATCCTATTTTCCCGAATATTTAGCCCAAAATAGTCAATTTTTTGGACCAGTTTTTCCCGAAATGTCCGAAAAAATTAGATTTTTTGATTAATGAGTTTTCCATTATTTGTATCGTTTCGATTTCGGAGGGAGGGGAACTTCCCCACTAATAAGTTTTTTGCCCCAGAAAAATATCCTTAAAATTTATCCTTATATTTAAAATTTGCTTGAATTTGTAAAAAAAATTCCTTTTCATAGAATTTGCTACACTTTTTTGTGCAATTTTTTCGAGAAGTATTCTTCAGTCTTTCAGAATTTGTCTTTAATTTTGAGGAAATTTTTCTCAAGTTCTGTGAAATTTCATTCATTTTCATATTTGTTTCTTCAATTTTGGTCAAATTCCTTAACTTTTGTAAAATTGCCAATATTTTCGTGCAATTTCCTTAAAATTAGGGAATTTAGCTTCATTTTTTTGAGAAGTTGTCTACAATTTTCATAAAATGTCCTTCAATTTTCATAACATTTTTATCAAAATTGCTTCGAATTTCGTAAAATTGTTGTCATTGTCGTGAAAATTGCTTCAATTCTTAAAAACATTTCATTTGCGATGTTCTTTTTCATTTGGGAAAAATCCTTCAAAGTTTGGTGCAATTTCTTGCATTTTCTGGAAATTTTCACAAACTTTTGAAAAAATGGCCTTCAATTTTCAGGAAATTTTCGTCAAATTTTCGTAATCTTTGTAAATTCCTTAAATTTTCGTGCACTTTCCTACATTACGGAAGACTTCTTCAGTTTTTGAAAGGTTTTCTTCATTTCGGGAAATTTTCTTTAATTTTTGGGAAATGTGGCCAAATTTCACCATAATTTTAAAACGCTGTAACCCTATACCACTGAATGATCTCAAATCAGATCAAATTTATCAGGATTACCAAAACAATCCAACGTACTGAATTTCTTTTACTCAAATTTTCCGTGTTTTGTCAATTTCCGGCTGTGAGGGTTGATTGTGTCCCCCCCCCCTCCCGCCCTACCCCTTAGCTGCGCCATGGGACGATCGGTAACATGAAACTAGATGGTAACTAAAAGACTTCAATCACGTTATGAACTGACGAATTGTCTAATCGTAACCCTAAGTTCAGTGGTGCCTACATTAATAATCCCAAACTTTAAACTTAAAAATCTCCTTAACAGAATAAATTGGAAGCTCTTTGATAAGGTTTTTAAATGCTTCTGCACTATTTTGTTCTTTTTAAAGTCTTCTTCATATAAGATATACTTTCTTGACCCTTTACTGAAAATTAAATCTTTAAAACACTGTTAAATATTTAAATATTTCATCTTATCTGCGGAACATATTATTTTCCGACAAGGGATTCAATTTCTCGACAAAACTCTTGAGGATTGAATAGGGGACCCCCTTCCCACACACACACACACACACACACACACACACACCCCCCCACACACACACACACACACACACACGTGTACTCCATTAGTTACGCTATTGAGCTAATGCGTTCATATAATTATAGCGCCACCCGTTAATTTAAAAAAATATACAATATATAAAATATCCATACTTTGCACGCTTGGAATTATTGATTATATGAATCCATAAGAATGACAGGACATATTGTTTGTTATCTTTTTTAAAACCTTAGTTTATACGTTGAAAGCGGTATTTGCAGGAGGTGACGAATGACTTATTAGAGTCTCGACCCTTGTAATAAATAGCACGTTACGTAATCTTTGAATTTTATTAATAAAAACTTTAAAAAACCTATAGTTCTCACTCCATCTGAAATCCTAACGCTATTAAGGACTATCCCAGGGTCTCAAGGACAGATTTAAACTGTTTGTAAAGTTGACAGATTTTCAAGGCTCCTCAGATTATAAGTAATAGCCTTTAGTTTGTTTACATCTTGATGCCAGCCGTTATATTCACAAGGACGAAACTATTTTCTAGAAGGAGGGTGTGGTGGGAGGAGGGTCCAGAGTCCCCTCTTTTCGTCGATGATGATGATGATGATGATGATGGTGATGATGATGACGATGGTGATGATGGTGATGATGATGATGATGGTGATGATGATGATGATGATGATGATGATGATGATGATGATGATGATGATGATGATGATGATGATGATGATGATGATGATGATGATGATGATGATGATGATGATGATGATGATGATGATGATGGTGATGATGGTGATGATGATGATGATGATGATGATGATGATGATGATGATGATGATGATGATGATGATGATGATGATGATGATGATGATGATGATGATGATGATGATGATGATAATGATGATGATGATGATGATGATGATGATGATGATGATGGTGATGATGATGATGATGATGATGATGATGATGATGATGATGATGATGATGATGATGATGATGATGATGATGATGATGATGATGATGATGATGATGATGATGATGATGATGGGGACGGGGAGGAAGGGAGGGGAGGTTGAGGGGAAAGGGAGGGGAGGGGAGGGGGGGGGGGGAGGTAGGGGAGGGGAGGTAGGGGAGGGGATGGGGAGGGGGAGGGGAGGAGGAGGAGAGGAGGAGGGATAGGAGGAGGAGGAGACGGACGCTTTAAACATACCGTGCACTCTATCCAGGAAGCAAGTGATGCATTTTCTCCTTCAAAGATGTTAAACATTTTTCCAAGATGGCTTGACCGTCTTGATGGCTGTTTGGCGGCGCACGACTAACCAAATCCGTAATTTCTTAAATAAACTTATCAATGATAATTGTTGTAATAAGTTGTTATTAAAATGATGGAAAATAATACAACTAAAAAGAAATATTTTTGGTGGTATATGCTTTGTGAACTGTTGCAATTAGTTCAAAAGGTAATCTCTTCAAAAAAAATTTGCCTGGCGATATACCAGCGACTTTACTTCGGTGCAGGTTTTGTTTGATGATCTTCCAATCAGAAACCTTAAATTTTAGAACTTGCCTCTTTCTTAATTAATTGTATGTAACCAAAGCCTATGTTGTCGATGTTCCGGCCTAAAAAAATCAATACTTTCCTGTTAAATTTATGCTTGTTCAGCGTTTTCAATAATCAGTTGATTTGTCATGATCAAGTATGTATCTCAAAAGGGTCGCTATAGACATCTTTGTTCGTTTCTTAGTTACTATTGTTTTTGTTCGTTTCTTACTTACTATTGTCTTTGTTCGTTCCTTAGTTACTATTGTCTTTGTTCGTTTCTTAGTTACTATTGTCTTTGTTCGTTTCTTGATTACTATTGTCTTTGTTCGTTTCTTAGTTACTAATGTCTTTGTTCGTTTCTTAGTTACTATTTTCTTTGTTCGTTTCTTAGTTGCTATTGTTTTTGTTCGTTTCTTAGTTACTCTTGTCTTTGTTCGTTTCTTGGTTACTATTGTTTTTGTTCGTTTCTTAGTTACTATTGTCTTTGTTCGTTCCTTAGTTACTATTGTCTTTGTTCGTTTCTTAGTTACTATTGTCTTTGTTCGTTTCTTGGTTACTATTGTCTTTGTTCGTTTCTTAGTTACTAATGTCTTTGTTCGTTTCTTAGTTACTATTTTCTTGGTTCGTTTCTTAGTTACTATTGTTTTTGTTCGTTTCTTAGTTACCATTGTCTTTGTTCGTTTTTTAGCTACTATTGTCTTTGTTCCTTTCTTGGTTACTATTGTCTTTGTTCGTTTCTTAGTTACTATTGTCTTTGTTCGTTTCTTGGTTACTATTGTCTTTGTTCGTTTTTTGGTTACTATTGTCTTTGTTCGTTTCTTAGTTACTATTGTCTTTGTTCGTTTCTTAGTTACTATTGTTTTTGTTCGTTTCTTAGTTACTATTGTCTTTGTTCGTTTCTTGGTTACTATTGTCTTTGTTCGTTTTTTGGTTACTATTGTTTTTGTTCGTTTCTTAATTACTGTTAACTTTGTTCGTTTCTTAGTTACAATTGTCTTTGTTCGTTTCTTAGTTACTATTGTCTTTGTTCGTTTCTTAGTTACTATTGTCTTTGTTCGTTTCTTAGTTACTACTCTTTTTGTTCGTTTCTTAATTACTGTTAACTTTGTTCGTTTCTTAGTTACTATTGTCTTTGTTCGTTTCTTAGTTACTATTGTCTTTGTTCGTTTCTTAGTTACTATTGTCTTTGTTCGTTTCTTAGCTACTATTGTCTTGTTCGTTTCTTAGTTACTATTTTCTTTGTTCGTTTGTTGTATAATACCGCTTTGATTTCTTACTGATTGTACCTAAGTGTGTTGGAGATAAGGACACACATAAATCATTCTTTATTTTGGTATTTAAAAGCAAGCGTGTTTGTGAAATATCTGAACCGCTGCCAATGTCATAGCTAGAGGGGAGGCGGGGGCATTATCAGAGGAGGGGCGGGGCGTGTCTAGAGGAGAGGGATAGCAGGGGGAAAACCCAGCTGGAAACGTCACATCATTCAGAGCATTTGCTCAGATTCTGTTATAATTTGAAAGTAGAAACTCCGTATACGTTTGTTTTGCTAATCATCCTGGCCAGCTGACGAAAGCAATCGGTCCTAGTTCAGTTGTACTATAGCGACCGTGGGAAAAGGGTCACCAACATTGCGAAAACCGTTCTCCTTAATTTGGAATTTTTGATTCCCAATATATCCGACACTTTCCTCAAAATAACCTTTTTTTGAATATCTCAATTTTTTTGTCAGTATCCGACTTATTCTTCAAATTATCCGTAGTTTTTCCCAAAATGTCTGAAATCTTACT
>JAIGNY010001798.1:0-2500 GCA_020152595.1 Chiridota heheva | reverse complement strand
AGAACTAATAAGGTATTATTTAGCCAGCCCAAAATAGGAAATCCTAGGGAAAGAGCAAAAATATTTCGAGAATATCCATTTAATGGAACAGGAAGCTGAGAAGTTGCAAATCTCAGGAATAGTAATGAAGGGATAGTTCTTGACAATGCATATCCAAGGCTTGACAAGATCTCTTTCATAAAACTTTCCAACAATTTGAACATGGATCCATTTCAAAATTTAATGTATATGGTATTAAACATAGAGTCATTCGATAAATATTAGATGGTACTTTTTAGAAAATATCGCAAAAGTTTGCGAAACTTACCGTTTTCTGGTACAAAAAAGACCAGAAACTCGACTCCCAATAACTGATAAAAGTTTCATCATAGGTTTAATGGCAAATAATTAGTTTTATGCTCCCTGACGTAATTGCCCAACGTACAGGGAGATTTTCCTCCCTGTATACGAGGTAAAAATAATTGACAAACGCCGTATTCTTGATAATTGCATGAATTTAAATCAAAATGTTCGTTTAATTCGTTTCGTTGCTCTCAAATTACTGTTTTAAAATATTAAATTTCAAATTATTAAAAAAATTAAATGTTTTTAAAGCTTAAATGTTATTCTATTTGAGACAGCAGAGATACAATTTGTAGATCCCTTAGGAATTATCATCAAGACGGTATGTCCAAAGAGCTTATGTGGAAGCTCTTTGGTATGTCTAGACATGCTTTGCTCCACCCTGTTTTGCAAATATAATTTTAACGTTTTGGGACCGCACTAAGTTATAGTAGATCTAGCCTTAGTAATTAAAAAAAAAAAAAAAAACATCGGGTGACGACTGACAGGCTGACAAAACTGTTTTGCTTGATTTATCTTAAGATACGTGCACTCCTTGGCTGTATATATAGATCTAGGCCAAATTTCAGAGTGAAGAAATTCCACAACACCCGTGTTACGTAAATGAAATTCCACAACACCCGTGTTACGTAAATGAAATTCACTGTAGACCCACTTGAAGTTAGCGTCATATTCATACTCAAATTCAAATTTTAACCAGCTGAAGAGCCATCCTTGCGCAAGACCACCATCTCTGATCTACTGGGATACCAACAAGACAGTTAAAAAGACTTTCATCCACCACCAGAGCGAAATCAGTTTTTTTTTTTAATCGTCTTATAAAAGTGTTTTGTGGGTGGCGGTTCTTGCAATGTTATTACACTCACGAGGTGAAAGCCCAACAACTCCCAAACTAAAAAGTAATGGACTCAGTTATAGGAGATCGTACCTGGACTCTCGAAATCAGGGCCCTAAACAGCCGAAAGTCGTGAAAAAATTTCCTATCATAAGGCTACATCATGGTCCATAGTCCCTGGGTCCAGTGAAGGTTTTGCGCCAGACTTCTGACTTATGAGGGCAAAAGCCCAACTACCCCTTAATCCTGTGGTATAGGTTCAATTTCTGGGATATCGTATCTGGACTCTCAAAAATGGGGCCCTATATGGCCACAATTCGGGAAATTGCAATTATATGGTTATCTCATGGTCTATGGCCCTTGGACCCAGTAAATGTTTTGTGCCAGACCTCTGACATACGGGGAAAAAGCCCAACTACCCCTTAATCCTGTGGTATAGGTCTCATTTCTGGGAGATTGTATCTGGACCCTCAAAAACAGGGCCCTATATGGCTAAAGGGGTGAAAATGATCCACTTAAACCTTTCTAGAGATGATTTTATACTCAACGACCAACTAAAATCTTTAGCCTCGGGAACTGTAATGGACTCGCATTGTATCATTCTATACGCCAACGGATGCTTCTTCTTTTCGCTTATCGATTTGTAAAAAGAAGTTTTAAGTTCAACCCTAGGATACACCTGCGGCATAAACCATGACATTCTAGTAAGGGTGATTTTACCAACCCCGGCGGCGCTAGCTCTAAATATGGCGTCATCATCTGATTGCCTAATCAATGCGAGAGTATGCTTCATTCCATACATTACTTTAGAGTAGTCTTCGCCAAAACCAAAAATATGTTTTAAGGGAATCCTAAATTAATCATTTCCGACATGATGACTTTGTATTGTGAATTTCCAAAATTTTCTTTTCTTTTTAATTCATCGCAAATTGATATAATTTCATTTCTTAATCCCGTATTTCCGACCTTTCTGCTTGCCATCAATAATTCTAACCTGTCTACTAAAGATTCCACGTCACAGGGAATGATTACTGTTTCCCTCGGCGGCGTCGCCTTCGATGGCCCAGACCCCGTTCTACTCTATTTCCTTATATATATCGGCCCTGAATATTTAGTCCATTTATGCCCCCTGGATGAGGCCGGTCTTCCGTTTTCCGTGTACAACGCGCCACTATTGATCATTATTTCTTTATAATTTTTCTCGTCCTCCTCGGTTATCACCCCTAGTGGTACCTTCATTTAAATTAGTTCCCAGAGTCCTCTAGTTCCTTTATATTTTTTATCATCGAGAAGGATATCATCACCCAGAATCACGATTCTTTT
>JAIGNY010001792.1:0-15952 GCA_020152595.1 Chiridota heheva | reverse complement strand
TTCCAATATTTTGGCGGACGGGACCGGCGGAAATTCCGTTCGTCATGATACCTTCCCATCCAAAGTGTTCACGTCATGTTTTCTAACTTTTGTATTTTTAATGGCGCTCTATCGTATAGCATTATAATATAAAATGAGGTCGCTATGTCAAATGGTTTATTGTCGAGAATTGTTTTATTTACTGTCAGTAGCAAGGGGGCCTACAGAAAATCAAGCTAACTTTCGAAAAGAAAATCCGATTTTCACGAAACAAATACCATTGGAACGCTCTCGCTAATATCTATCTAACGGTATTAAATTTGTATGCATGAGATGTTTATTTGAAATTTCTATGAACCCTAATTGTCAACTTTTTGTGGCCGGCTCTGTCGCTTGTGGGTGTTTGCTATAAAACACGGTAAGAAATAAGTTGAGTGTTGACTAATTTTGTTCCAATATTTTGGCGGACGGGACCGGCGGAAATTCCGTTCGTCATGATACCTTCCCATCCAAAGTGTTCACGTCATGTTTTCTAACTTTTGTATTTTTAATGGCGCTCTATCGTATAGCATTATAATATAAAATGAGGTCGCTATGTCAAATGGTTTATTGTCGAGAATTGTTTTATTTACTGTCAGTAGCAAGGGGGCCTACAGAAAATCAAGCTAACTTTCGAAAAGAAAATCCGATTTTCACGAAACAAATACCATTGGAACGCTCTCGCTAATATCTATCTAACGGTATTAAATTTGTATGCATGAGATGTTTATTTGAAATTTCTATGAACCCTAATTGTCAACTTTTTGTGGCCGGCTCTGTCGCTTGTGGGTGTTTGCTATAAAACACGGTAAGAAATAAGTTGAGTGTTGACTAATTTTGTTCCAATATTTTGGCGGACGGGACCGGCGGAAATTCCGTTCGTCATGATACCTTCCCATCAAAGTGTTCACGTCATGTTTTCTAACTTTTGTATTTTTAATGGCGCTCTATCGTATAGCATTATAATATAAAATGAGGTCGCTATGTCAAATGGTTTATTGTCGAGAATTGTTTTATTTACTGTCAGTAGCAAGGGGGCCTACAGAAAATCAAGCTAACTTTCGAAAAGAAAATCCGATTTTCACGAAACAAATACCATTGGAACGCTCTCGCTAATATCTATCTAACGGTATTAAATTTGTATGCATGAGATGTTTATTTGAAATTTCTATGAACCCTAATTGTCAACTTTTTGTGGCCGGCTCTGTCGCTTGTGGGTGTTTGCTATAAAACACGGTAAGAAATAAGTTGAGTGTTGACTAATTTTGTTCCAATATTTTGGCGGACGGGACCGGCGGAAATTCCGTTCGTCATGATACCTTCCCATCCAAAGTGTTCACGTCATGTTTTCTAACTTTTGTATTTTTAATGGCGCTCTATCGTATAGCATTATAATATAAAATGAGGTCGCTATGTCAAATGGTTTATTGTCGAGAATTGTTTTATTTACTGTCAGTAGCAAGGGGGCCTACAGAAAATCAAGCTAACTTTCGAAAAGAAAATCCGATTTTCACGAAACAAATACCATTGGAACGCTCTCGCTAATATCTATCTAACGGTATTAAATTTGTATGCATGAGATGTTTATTTGAAATTTCTATGAACCCTAATTGTCAACTTTTTGTGGCCGGCTCTGTCGCTTGTGGGTGTTTGCTATAAAACACGGTAAGAAATAAGTTGAGTGTTGACTAATTTTGTTCCAATATTTTGGCGGACGGGACCGGCGGAAATTCCGTTCGTCATGATACCTTCCCATCCAAAGTGTTCACGTCATGTTTTCTAACTTTTGTATTTTTAATGGCGCTCTATCGTATAGCATTATAATATAAAATGAGGTCGCTATGTCAAATGGTTTATTGTCGAGAATTGTTTTATTTACTGTCAGTAGCAAGGGGGCTACAGAAAATCAAGCTAACTTTCGAAAAGAAAATCCGATTTTCACGAAACAAATACCATTGGAACGCTCTCGCTAATATCTATCTAACGGTATTAAATTTGTATGCATGAGATGTTTATTTGAAATTTCTATGAACCCTAATTGTCAACTTTTTGTGGCCGGCTCTGTCGCTTGTGGGTGTTGCTATAAAACACGGTAAGAAATAAGTTGAGTGTTGACTAATTTTGTTCCAATATTTTGGCGGACGGGACCGGCGGAAATTCCGTTCGTCATGATACCTTCCCATCCAAAGTGTTCACGTCATGTTTTCTAACTTTTGTATTTTTAATGGCGCTCTATCGTATAGCATTATAATATAAAATGAGGTCGCTATGTCAAATGGTTTATTGTCGAGAATTGTTTTATTTACTGTCAGTAGCAAGGGGGCCTACAGAAAATCAAGCTAACTTTCGAAAAGAAAATCCGATTTTCACGAAACAAATACCATTGGAACGCTCTCGCTAATATCTATCTAACGGTATTAAATTTGTATGCATGAGATGTTTATTTGAAATTTCTATGAACCCTAATTGTCAACTTTTTGTCGCCGGCTCTGTCGCTTGTGGGTGTTTGCTATAAAACACGGTAAGAAATAAGTTGAGTGTTGACTAATTTTGTTCCAATATTTTGGCGGACGGGACCGGCGGAAATTCCGTTCGTCATGATACCTTCCCATCCAAAGTGTTCACGTCATGTTTTCTAACTTTTGTATTTTTAATGGCGCTCTATCGTATAGCATTATAATATAAAATGAGGTCGCTATGTCAAATGGTTTATTGTCGAGAATTGTTTTATTTACTGTCAGTAGCAAGGGGGCCTACAGAAAATCAAGCTAACTTTCGAAAAGAAAATCCGATTTTCACGAAACAAATACCATTGGAACGCTCTCGCTAATATCTATCTAACGGTATTAAATTTGTATGCATGAGATGTTTATTTGAAATTTCTATGAACCCTAATTGTCAACTTTTTGTGGCCGGCTCTGTCGCTTGTGGGTGTTTGCTATAAAACACGGTAAGAAATAAGTTGAGTGTTGACTAATTTTGTTCCAATATTTTGGCGGACGGGACCGGCGGAAATTCCGTTCGTCATGATACCTTCCCATCCAAAGTGTTCACGTCATGTTTTCTAACTTTTGTATTTTTAATGGCGCTCTATCGTATAGCATTATAATATAAAATGAGGTCGCTATGTCAAATGGTTTATTGTCGAGAATTGTTTTATTTACTGTCAGTAGCAAGGGGGCCTACAGAAAATCAAGCTAACTTTCGAAAAGAAAATCCGATTTTCACGAAACAAATACCATTGGAACGCTCTCGCTAATATCTATCTAACGGTATTAAATTTGTATGCATGAGATGTTTATTTGAAATTTCTATGAACCCTAATTGTCAACTTTTTGTGGCCGGCTCTGTCGCTTGTGGGTGTTTGCTATAAAACACGGTAAGAAATAAGTTGAGTGTTGACTAATTTTGTTCCAATATTTTGGCGGACGGGACCGGCGGAAATTCCGTTCGTCATGATACCTTCCCATCCAAAGTGTTCACGTCATGTTTTCTAACTTTTGTATTTTTTAATGGCGCTCTATCGTATAGCATTATAATATAAAATGAGGTCGCTATGTCAAATGGTTTATTGTCGAGAATTGTTTTATTTACTGTCAGTAGCAAGGGGGCCTACAGAAAATCAAGCTAACTTTCGAAAAGAAAATCCGATTTTCACGAAACAAATACCATTGGAACGCTCTCGCTAATATCTATCTAACGGTATTAAATTTGTATGCATGAGATGTTTATTTGAAATTTCTATGAACCCTAATTGTCAACTTTTTGTGGCCGGCTCTGTCGCTTGTGGGTGTTTGCTATAAAACACGGTAAGAAATAAGTTGAGTGTTGACTAATTTTGTTCCAATATTTTGGCGGACGGGACCGGCGGAAATTCCGTTCGTCATGATACCTTCCCATCCAAAGTGTTCACGTCATGTTTTCTAACTTTTGTATTTTTAATGGCGCTCTATCGTATAGCATTATAATATAAAATGAGGTCGCTATGTCAAATGGTTTATTGTCGAGAATTGTTTTATTTACTGTCAGTAGCAAGGGGGCCTACAGAAAATCAAGCTAACTTTCGAAAAGAAAATCCGATTTTCACGAAACAAATACCATTGGAACGCTCTCGCTAATATCTATCTAACGGTATTAAATTTGTATGCATGAGATGTTTATTTGAAATTTCTATGAACCCTAATTGTCAACTTTTTGTGGCCGGCTCTGTCGCTTGTGGGTGTTTGCTATAAAACACGGTAAGAAATAAGTTGAGTGTTGACTAATTTTGTTCCAATATTTTGGCGGACGGGACCGGCGGAAATTCCGTTCGTCATGATACCTTCCCATCCAAAGTGTTCACGTCATGTTTTCTAACTTTTGTATTTTTAATGGCGCTCTATCGTATAGCATTATAATATAAAATGAGGTCGCTATGTCAAATGGTTTATTGTCGAGAATTGTTTTATTTACTGTCAGTAGCAAGGGGGCCTACAGAAAATCAAGCTAACTTTCGAAAAGAAAATCCGATTTTCACGAAACAAATACCATTGGAACGCTCTCGCTAATATCTATCTAACGGTATTAAATTTGTATGCATGAGATGTTTATTTGAAATTTCTATGAACCCTAATTGTCAACTTTTTGTGGCCGGCTCTGTCGCTTGTGGGTGTTTGCTATAAAACACGGTAAGAAATAAGTTGAGTGTTGACTAATTTTGTTCCAATATTTTGGCGGACGGGACCGGCGGAAATTCCGTTCGTCATGATACCTTCCCATCCAAAGTGTTCACGTCATGTTTTCTAACTTTTGTATTTTTAATGGCGCTCTATCGTATAGCATTATAATATAAAATGAGGTCGCTATGTCAAATGGTTTATTGTCGAGAATTGTTTTATTTACTGTCAGTAGCAAGGGGGCCTACAGAAAATCAAGCTAACTTTCGAAAAGAAAATCCGATTTTCACGAAACAAATACCATTGGAACGCTCTCGCTAATATCTATCTAACGGTATTAAATTTGTATGCATGAGATGTTTATTTGAAATTTCTATGAACCCTAATTGTCAACTTTTTGTGGCCGGCTCTGTCGCTTGTGGGTGTTTGCTATAAAACACGGTAAGAAATAAGTTGAGTGTTGACTAATTTTGTTCCAATATTTTGGCGGACGGGACCGGCGGAAATTCCGTTCGTCATGATACCTTCCCATCCAAAGTGTTCACGTCATGTTTTCTAACTTTTGTATTTTTTAATGGCGCTCTATCGTATAGCATTATAATATAAAATGAGGTCGCTATGTCAAATGGTTTATTGTCGAGAATTGTTTTATTTACTGTCAGTAGCAAGGGGGCCTACAGAAAATCAAGCTAACTTTCGAAAAGAAAATCCGATTTTCACGAAACAAATACCATTGGAACGCTCTCGCTAATATCTATCTAACGGTATTAAATTTGTATGCATGAGATGTTTATTTGAAATTTCTATGAACCCTAATTGTCAACTTTTTGTGGCCGGCTCTGTCGCTTGTGGGTGTTTGCTATAAAACACGGTAAGAAATAAGTTGAGTGTTGACTAATTTTGTTCCAATATTTTGGCGGACGGGACCGGCGGAAATTCCGTTCGTCATGATACCTTCCCATCCAAAGTGTTCACGTCATGTTTTCTAACTTTTGTATTTTTAATGGCGCTCTATCGTATAGCATTATAATATAAAATGAGGTCGCTATGTCAAATGGTTTATTGTCGAGAATTGTTTTATTTACTGTCAGTAGCAAGGGGGCCTACAGAAAATCAAGCTAACTTTCGAAAAGAAAATCCGATTTTCACGAAACAAATACCATTGGAACGCTCTCGCTAATATCTATCTAACGGTATTAAATTTGTATGCATGAGATGTTTATTTGAAATTTCTATGAACCCTAATTGTCAACTTTTTGTGGCCGGCTCTTCGCTTGTGGGTGTTTGCTATAAAACACGGTAAGAAATAAGTTGAGTGTTGACTAATTTTGTTCCAATATTTTGGCGGACGGGACCGGCGGAAATTCCGTTCGTCATGATACCTTCCCATCCAAAGTGTTCACGTCATGTTTTCTAACTTTTGTATTTTTAATGGCGCTCTATCGTATAGCATTATAATATAAAATGAGGTCGCTATGTCAAATGGTTTATTGTCGAGAATTGTTTTATTTACTGTCAGTAGCAAGGGGGCCTACAGAAAATCAAGCTAACTTTCGAAAAGAAAATCCGATTTTCACGAAACAAATACCATTGGAACGCTCTCGCTAATATCTATCTAACGGTATTAAATTTGTATGCATGAGATGTTTATTTGAAATTTCTATGAACCCTAATTGTCAACTTTTTGTGGCCGGCTCTGTCGCTTGTGGGTGTTTGCTATAAAACACGGTAAGAAATAAGTTGAGTGTTGACTAATTTTGTTCCAATATTTTGGCGGACGGGACCGGCGGAAATTCCGTTCGTCATGATACCTTCCCATCCAAAGTGTTCACGTCATGTTTTCTAACTTTTGTATTTTTAATGGCGCTCTATCGTATAGCATTATAATATAAAATGAGGTCGCTATGTCAAATGGTTTATTGTCGAGAATTGTTTTATTTACTGTCAGTAGCAAGGGGGCCTACAGAAAATCAAGCTAACTTTCGAAAAGAAAATCCGATTTTCACGAAACAAATACCATTGGAACGCTCTCGCTAATATCTATCTAACGGTATTAAATTTGTATGCATGAGATGTTTATTTGAAATTTCTATGAACCCTAATTGTCAACTTTTTGTGGCCGGCTCTGTCGCTTGTGGGTGTTTGCTATAAAACACGGTAAGAAATAAGTTGAGTGTTGACTAATTTTGTTCCAATATTTTGGCGGACGGGACCGGCGGAAATTCCGTTCGTCATGATACCTTCCCATCCAAAGTGTTCACGTCATGTTTTCTAACTTTTGTATTTTTAATGGCGCTCTATCGTATAGCATTATAATATAAAATGAGGTCGCTATGTCAAATGGTTTATTGTCGAGAATTGTTTTATTTACTGTCAGTAGCAAGGGGGCCTACAGAAAATCAAGCTAACTTTCGAAAAGAAAATCCGATTTTCACGAAACAAATACCATTGGAACGCTCTCGCTAATATCTATCTAACGGTATTAAATTTGTATGCATGAGATGTTTATTTGAAATTTCTATGAACCCTAATTGTCAACTTTTTGTGGCCGGCTCTGTCGCTTGTGGGTGTTTGCTATAAAACACGGTAAGAAATAAGTTGAGTGTTGACTAATTTTGTTCCAATATTTTGGCGGACGGGACCGGCGGAAATTCCGTTCGTCATGATACCTTCCCATCCAAAGTGTTCACGTCATGTTTTCTAACTTTTGTATTTTTATGGCGCTCTATCGTATAGCATTATAATATAAAATGAGGTCGCTATGTCAAATGGTTTATTGTCGAGAATTGTTTTATTTACTGTCAGTAGCAAGGGGGCCTACAGAAAATCAAGCTAACTTTCGAAAAGAAAATCCGATTTTCACGAAACAAATACCATTGGAACGCTCTCGCTAATATCTATCTAGATACAAAGGGACATTTGGCTACACCATTTGGACAGTTGGAGACACGATATTTCTTTTGTAAATTACACAAATAATTATAGTCTTGTGGTATTCAAATCTCAAGAAATGTTGAGAACTCATGCTCTTGATCATAATATAGGAACATTGTGGGTAAAAAGCGATCCTCCACGAAATAGCGCCCTCTCTATGTCGTGTCGCCCAAATTCCCTATTTATATGCGATTTTTTCTGTTCCCAATGAATGATTGGTGTCGGATTAATGGTTAGGGGTTATCCGACCCCTTTCAAGATAACCAAAACCGGAAGTAAAATTCCACTTCCGGTTTTGGGGTATCCTTAAAATCTGTTGAAGATTTTGTATACGATCAGTGCCCATATGCGACGGATTGTTGATATTTCTGAATTAACAATGAAAAGACTGATGGCTCTGAAACTTGGAGGGTGGGTAAAGAATATTAACAAGAACAATATATATAGTTTTTGTAATGACGTCAATTCCGGTTTGGTAGAAATCACGATTTTCTGTGTGACGCCACCTAAAAATGCATTTTTCAAAGGAAACACAGTAAACCTTTCAAACTTCAGTTATTACAAGTTTGTATAAAGAAAATGATTTCTAGAAAGTTTGGGGTCCCTGTGACGTCATCTTAATGGGTCAAAATGGGGTCAAATTTGGTAATATTTTAAATTCCCTTCAAAAAATTAATTTTGGGGTGAAAATTGTTTCTGACGAAGTGAAAATAACGAAAGTAGTTTTTTTTCACCATACGATGGCGTATAAGAAAATGGCGACCAATGCAAATTGAGCTTTTTCCACCTTTTTGTCTGAAAAATGATATTTTGGAAATAACTTTTGATTCAAAGACAGCATAGTCTTCCAACTTCAATCGTTTGATAGGAAACGTACTGTGACTTTGATTTTTATAAAAAATTGTGTTGGTGACGTCACTTCCGGTTTAAATAACATTCATAGAATTTCATTACAACGTTGATTTCAAAAATACTACGCAATGCAAGAACTTTATATTTATACGAGTGATAAAGGGGGTAATTCTGAGCAGCATATATGTCGAATTTTGTTTGGTACCCCTTCAACCGGAAGTGACGTCACAAAAGGTACCTAAGCTGGTATCTTCTATTGCGAAATAATATTTACATTTTTTTTTTACAATTACTAACAAGTGAAAGTCTCTAGTATTTGTACATTAAAAAATATTCTGTTCGAATACACAAAAACAAAATGGCGGACATTTTAAAAAGTATAAAAAGTACCATTAAACTGGCTCCTATTTTCAGTAGGAAGCTCGTTTAAGAATTTAATAAGCAAATTTGAACGGGCAATTAAAAGCCATTTTCATTGATGTATCATTTATAAACGTTGAAACAACTTTAAATTATAGCCTGAGACCCCCTGCATTGTTTTGACCGGAAGTAATAGGAAAACAGTATTTTCAACGCTTATTGACTTAAAAATTGTAGCTTTTTGGAAACGTCTTTGAACGAAGAATAGAATGGCGCAATGTTTGTTTAATTTAGGTTGGTAAGTTAAAAGAAAAATCCATCTTAAACTTGGCACAGACAGGTGTAAACAGTGCCCTCTAATTTGTATATCCAAGGCACAAGAAATTTTGTAATACTTGAGTACGGGCCTTGTGACGTATTTAAACTTATTAAAGAGCCCAGCAACAACAACGCGGCTATGAATGATGGCAAGAAAGTAGAACTTGAAGAAGACAAAAACTACTAAGCGGGTCTACCAAAAGCTGAGAAAATGGTCACTGATGGTGAGGAAAAAAAAATCATTTTGTAACATTTATGAGTTTAAGAGTCTTTGTTGCGATCTGATCAAATGTAGGCCTATTTCGCAGAAGAACAACTTGGCCTAATGTTACAGCCTAACGACTCATTCGAGACTGAATTCTGCAGACTGTAGGAAGTAGGCCTGGGCCTTATATTTAAATTATAATGAGTTAAAGCCTGTTAAGTATTTATATGTTTTGTGTTCCTGATGTGGAGGAATTTCTTATGTTGTATTGTATTTGGCACTGCAGTCTCAGGTCAAACTTAAGACGAATAGCATTATATATTAATACAGGCAGTCAGTAATAGTACTAACGATGTAATGTCTGATGTTAGTCGTTCTGGAGTTGTCTTTATTTAGGTGGATCCCTGTACAAGACCAAGGACTTACTTCACTTTCTCCAACTGGAGGAGTCGTAAGGCCTGACATTAATTATACTAGTCCTAGACTTTAGGGAAAACCTAGCATTTTGATAGGTTTTTAGTTTTACAAATACATTTATGGTGGTTAGAGGAAAATCTGGTAGTCCGATAATGGCAGCAGTGGCACTCGAAACCTAGCCTAGGCCTAACAAAGTTTGCTGATACAAAGCGTATAGAATTGAATAACATCGTGAACTAAGTATATTCCCTCGTAATACCATAGACAGATTTAGCTGTCGCATAAGCCCCATATAATTCACGCAGAAGCCCTGTATAAGCCAGGTAGACACTCCATGCAGAGTCACGTATAATCCACCCTACAAAATATAATCCCTGTATAAGTTTTTAAGCATAAATGCGTGTAATTTCTTCTTACATCAATTTTCGAAAAAGCAGAAACCTAACCACACACATACACCACCGATTAACTGCGTACACCCTGGCGATAGCCCGTTGTAGTGTTTGCACCGGGTCCAATAATCCGACCGGGTACTTGACCTGCATTATCGGCTGGGTATCTGATGCACCGACAAAGCCTTTGCAATATTTTTCGCGGAAGTACATGTAGTAATTAGTATATGTGTTAAAATCTAACAGGGTACCTTGTAAAATCTTGTGATATTTCTTATTTTTTTATTCGTACACCTGTTTTTGTCAATGAAGAAACAGAATATAAATGTTTCTTGTCTCTTTGATTTACCTGTTTCCATAAAACACCGTAAAATGATAAAATACGCACTTCTTAGAATTTCATGGGACGGGTCACTTGGTATTCTGGAATGTTAAATACAAGATTCCACCTCATTAACACTATGCTGGAAATTACTGACTGATTCCACGATTCTGTTTCGTGCATGCTCAGTAACACGTAACAATTTCATTTGTACACAACTTGTGATTGGTTCATTATAGGTGTTGCAAATTTTTTCAGCAAATAGCAGACACGCTTTCAAAACAGTTTGGTAATGTACAGTCGCAATGTATTTTTTCTACAGCATACTACACGCACACTGCTTGTTGCGCACTGGTTTGGATAATTTTTAAAATGATTTTTTCTGTACTTTTCTTTAGTGTTTTACTATTACTGTATACTGTATGGAACTACATATTACAAAGTTTTTGACAGCATTTCTCAATATTTTTGTGGACATATTTCAGGAGTTGATATTTTACCCGACTGTTTCGAATACTATATATTTCGGAGTAAAACATGGAAATCTCAGTAAGTTAATCTTTTTGTTTTTATTTCGCAGATCCTTTTTATTTTGCTCATCATTTTAGTTTTAGTTTATGTTAATTTATTCAATTTTCATTTTATGATTTTTTTAAATGGCAGTGCCTGCCCCAATTGTGGTGAAGCAAGTTACGTTGGGGCATGGTTCCTTACTATTCAGGTTGTAATTTTGTTGTTGAACGTATTAAAGATAAGAACTTATTGAAAATAGATATTGATCGTAAATCTTTGTGGTACAAATCTGCATTGTCACTACCAATTTATTGTGGGCTGAACTGTGTCCTTTGAAAAGACACGGGAAATGAAATACTTAATTTTGCTTAAAACGGCAATTTGCAATAAAGGTATTATCTGAACTAAAGATGATTGAGTGAAATTTGTAGGTTCGGTACGACTGTGCAGACGTTAATACACACAGTAGACCGAGTATTTGATGTACTTTCCTACCATGTATACCATGTCCTTTCCCGACTCCATGCAGGTTTATCATTTTTTGAATGCTTATAAAAAGAGACATGAAACAAACCTGCAGACAAAGGATGGTTTCAATATCTTAATATATAAACCCCAAAAGCGTCATGACAATGAATGCACATTGGGCCATTGTACCCAAATGAGAGAGACTGGGACATGTACATAGGTCCTATATCAGTCTGGTCTATACTATAGTATTCACTTCATTAGTAGCCATCGAAATAAATCGTTCATGCATGGAACGGAAATACATCATCGATTCTGACAGTATTGTGCAGCAATTCATTTTAATCAAATAAGTGTTTAATAAACATCTTACCATTGGGTGGGAAACTGTGAATAAATATAAATAGAAGCAGGGATTGCCAAAAATAAAAAATAGGTCTGTAAGATGCCGAAAATCTTTGAGCTTTGCCCTTGGTCCTCATAAGATATCACAATGGTGTTTTTTAAAGATAAAAACATACTTTCCTTGCTTTGATATCCACACAAACGTATTACTTAAAGTTCTTTTCCTCTCAAAACCATTTATTTACAAATTTTGATTTGATTATGTATGTTCGACTTAAATGTGTGTCATTTCCTTCCTTTTACAAGTTCAACGCTATCTTAATTTTGAGATTCTTGTAACTTTTGATAAATTTTGGCATACATGTAGCAACAACCTTGCAAAGTGATGCAGGCAATGCACAGGCAGACAGGGAAATGTATAATAATTGCACATTCCGGAGCAGTTAACGCAATTGCATGTAGATCGATAACTTTAAACTTTGAGTAGAAGAGCTCATAATTTAGCTCTACACTACTGCGCCTGCCCTTTTCCGCATATGGGCACAGGCTTGTGGGGGGTCTAGGTGATATATTTATGCTTTGTGACATTTATGTTTTTCTATCAGCAAAAATAGTAATCAACCATCAAATATAATTTTTGTAGAAAAAAACAAACATGATCACATGAGGAAGGATATCCAAGTTTTTTTTTTCATTTTAATACGGCGTCGTTTAGTGTAATAAACGTTCTGTTCATCATTTATTTCATTGTGAAACAGTAAAATGGCAGATATTTGGTCTAGTCTTACCCCCATGGTTTCTGTTTTGCAGCATGTTACACTGTAGGCCCTACTCCATGACAAGATAAATTTCTTGATTTATCTTGTCGCTATAGATTTAATTGTCCTGATTTGTTTTGCTTTCATGGGACAATGGATATGGTTAGCATTTTTTGTAGTTGCCAGGACTGCTCTTTTGTGGATTATTTGTTGCCTATTAGTGGCTTAAATCCATTCCTCATTGATGCTGGACAGAGCAGTGTAACACATGAGTATCGTCATGTGAGAAAATCAATAGATAATGGATTAAATCTATTCATCATTGATGCTGGATGGAGCAGGGTTCTCACGATTATTGTTTATGTGAGAAAATCCATGGATAATGCCTATTGTAGCTATTGTTTTGTTTTGGGAGGGTATTTGGCAAAGTCTGCAGGGTTTCCATATTAAAGAAGTCTTCAAAAAGTTATGTTTCCCATAGCTTTGTATTAAAAAATATTAATTGTTACTTTGAATATATTTGATCAGACTTGATAAAATAAATTGTAAAATGAATTATTCTTTGATCAAGTATGCAGGGGCGGACTGACCAGACGGTCCATCGGTTAATAACCGATGCCGCTCCCCCCATCGTCCTAGTGCTTTCCAGTCCTATCCCCTCACCCCAATTGAAAGAAATTTCCTGAAAAATGAAGAAAATTTGGGTCACCCAGCCTCGTCTTGGAGCCCCTTAGGGGCACCTGACCGATGGAATTTTAATCCCCATCGGGTCGAAGTACAGTTTTATTATGGTATAACTTAAAAGTTTAACGTGATTTTCTTTTACCATGAATAGCGAAAAGTAAAAACGTATATGACGCTTAAAAGAATCCGTATAAAATAAATATGTGGAAAGGTTTTCTTTTCTGTAAGTGTATTTGCCACAAAAAAATATTTGACAGTTAACATACATATGAAAGAATTAAGCCACACAAACAGAATAATATCACCTCCAAGATTATACAAGGATAATGATGTGAATATACTGAGATCGTTGCCCTTAATTTTGTACAGTGGTCCATCCATCATGACTTTCTTTTAGCATAAATGGTGAAAAGTACACAATTTATGGCATTTAAAAGACTCCATACTAAAGTAAAAGTATGGCTTCTTTGTTATTGTATTTTCCAAAAGATTCAATGGTTTATTGTAATATTTACATCATACAAAACACATAAAATATATCACCTCCGAGACTCTACAACGATGATATAAGTCCATGACATGTAAATCCGCAGCTTTATTCTTGCACGGTGGCCCTTGCTGAATGTTTGCCATGTCCTAGTGTTTTTCATATCTATAGGAGTTGTTATTTGTTTTCTTCTCAGCCTGGCGGACAGTGGGGAGGCATGGAAGGGAAGGGATTATCTCAGGCTCAGCTAACTATACCACTAGACATTTCTTTCCAAAAATTCCCCATTTTGAAGTTAATTAGAGAATAAATCTCTTATTTTTCTTACTACAGTATGAACTGTGAGGGAAATTAAACAAAATCAAACTCAAGAAATCCATGCAGAAAGGAAATAGAAATCTCTTAAAAATAAAATAATCAAACACCCGAAGGAAAATGACATCAAAACAGTCTAAAATATAAATGATATAATAATAACTAGAAACAAGCAAACGAAAAACATGAGATTGGTCATGAATATTTATTTTTGATACTTGAAATTTGAAATGTAAAGAAAATTAACAAAAAAATCAAGAAATCTTGCCATGAATCATGCAGAAACTCATTAGGCCCTACAGAAAACTTGAAGGCAAAGAGACAAGCATGCTTAATCAACACTTAGTAACAGGTGGACATTAAAGGTCCAAAACGTAATACAAGATAAAGTATACTTATCTCCTATAAAAGAAAGAAAAACATTAGATTTTCATGGAATACAAGATGAACCAACCATTTTTTGCATACAAATTTAATACCGTTAGATAGATATTAGCGAGAGCGTTCCAATGGTATTTGTTTCGTGAAAATCGGATTTTCTTTTCGAAAGTTAGCTTGATTTTCTGTAGGCCCCCTTGCTACTGACAGTAAATAAAACAATTCTCGACAATAAACCATTTGACATAGCGACCTCATTTTATATTATAATGCTATACGATAGAGCGCCATTAAAAATACAAAAGTTAGAAAACATGACGTGAACACTTTGGATGGGAAGGTATCATGACGAACGGAATTTCCGCCGGTCCCGTCCGCCAAAATATTGGAACAAAATTAGTCAACACTCAACTTATTTCTTACCGTGTTTTATAGCAAACACCCACAAGCGACAGAGCCGGCCACAAAAAGTTGACAATTAGGGTTCATAGAAATTTCAAATAAACATCTCATGCATACAAATTTAATACCGTTAGATAGATATTAGCGAGAGCGTTCCAATGGTATTTGTTTCGTGAAAATCGGATTTTCTTTTCGAAAGTTAGCTTGATTTTCTGTAGGCCCCCTTGCTACTGACAGTAAATAAAACAATTCTCGACAATAAACCATTTGACATAGCGACCTCATTTTATATTATAATGCTATACGATAGAGCGCCATTAAAAATACAAAAGTTAGAAAACATGACGTGAACACTTTGGATGGGAAGGTATCATGACGAACGGAATTTCCGCCGGTCCCGTCCGCCAAAATATTGGAACAAAATTAGTCAACACTCAACTTATTTCTTACCGTGTTTTATAGCAAACACCCACAAGCGACAGAGCCGGCCACAAAAAGTGGACAATTAGGGTTCATAGAAATTTCAAATAAACATCTCATGCATACAAATTTAATACCGTTAGATAGATATTAGCGAGAGCGTTCCAATGGTATTTGTTTCGTGAAAATCGGATTTTCTTTTCGAAAGTTAGCTTGATTTTCTGTAGGCCCCCTTGCTACTGACAGTAAATAAAACAATTCTCGACAATAAACCATTTGACATAGCGACCTCATTTTATATTATAATGCTATACGATAGAGCGCCATTAAAAATACAAAAGTTAGAAAACATGACGTGAACACTTTGGATGGGAAGGTATCATGACGAACGGAATTTCCGCCGGTCCCGTCCGCCAAAATATTGGAACAAAATTAGTCAACACTCAACTTATTTCTTACCGTGTTTTATAGCAAACACCCACAAGCGACAGAGCCGGCCACAAAAAGTTGACAATTAGGGTTCATAGAAATTTCAAATAAACATCTCATGCATACAAATTTAATACCGTTAGATAGATATTAGCGAGAGCGTTCCAATGGTATTTGTTTCGTGAAAATCGGATTTTCTTTTCGAAAGTTAGCTTGATTTTCTGTAGGCCCCCTTGCTACTGACAGTAAATAAAACAATTCTCGACAATAAACCATTTGA
>JAIGNY010001791.1:17500-22204 GCA_020152595.1 Chiridota heheva | reverse complement strand
GACTGTTAAACCAGACTGATTGCCCACAAAAGACTATTAAACCAGACTGATTGCCCACAAAAGACTGTTAAACCAGACTGATTGCCCACAAAAGACTGTTAAACCAGACTGATTGCACACAAAAGACTGTTAGAACAGACTGATTGCCCACAAAAGACTGTTAAACCAGACTGATTGCCCACAAAAGACTATTAAACCAGACTGATTGCACACAAAAGACTGTTAGAACAGACTGATTGCACACAAAAGACTTTTAAACCAGACTAATTGCACACAAAAAACTTAAACCAGACTGATTGCACACAAAAGACTTTTAAACCAGACTAATTGCACACAAAAGACTTAAACCAGACTGATTGCACACAAAAGACTGTTAAACCAGACTGATTGCCCACAAAAGACTGTTAAACCAGACTGATTGCATACAAAAGACTTTTAAACCAGACTAATTGCACACAAAAGACTTAAACCAGACTGATTGCACACAAAAGACTGTTAAACCAGACTGATTGCATACAAAAGACTGTTAGAACAGACTGATTGCACACAAAAGACTTTTAAACCAGACTAATTGCACACAAAAGACTTAAACCAGACTGATTGCACACAAAAGACTGTTAAACCAGACTGATTGCACACAAAAGACTGTTAAACCAGACTGATTGCATACAAAAGACTGTTAGAACAGACTGATTGCATACAAAAGACTGTTAGAACAGACTGATTGCACACAAAAGACTGTTAAACCAGACTGATTGCACACAAAAGACTGTTAAACCAGACTGATTGCCCACAAAAGACTGTTAAACCAGACTGATTGCACACAAAAGACTGTTAAACCAGACTGATTGCATACAAAAGACTGCAAGGTATGAATACAAATGGTCGTACACAGCTCTTTCTAATATCTTAGACACAATAGGTACACTGAGATGGGTCTGTAATTTGCTACGTAAATCTCCTGACTTATAAATTGGATGAACTCTAGCTTCTTTTCATACATGAGGTACAAAAGCTGCTGAAAAATTTATATTAATAATGCACGTTAATGAGGGCGCAATGATGTATTTGGATAATTTCAAAATTTTACTGTTTATTCCGTCAGACATTTTTTCAATCTCCTTGAGAATGGTTTTCGTATGGCTCAATAATAACATCATCATCTGGTACAATTGAACTAGCAATATTTCTTTAATACTTATTGAACTCATTAGCAATTCTGAATTCATCATCAATTACAACAAATTGAATAATAAATGAGGTAGGCAATGGTTTGGATTGTTTTTTTTAGAGTGGTCCAAGGATTGGATTTATTTTCATGTAGCTTCTTAAGTAAAAATTCCTTTTTCAACTTTCTTATTTCGAGTGTTACCTGATTTCTTAATTGTTTGTAATGTCCCCACGCCATAGGATCATTGGAAATCTTGCTTTACGACCATACAAATCACGATCGTGCATTAACTGTACTATTTCGGAAGTGATGAATTCACAAGTCTTGTGACATACTTTTTTCTTTCGTATGGGAGCGTGTGAATTCAGTACATTTAAAATTGAACTATTCAATTTCCTTACTACTAAATGAACTCCCATGAACTCTTAAGCTCATGCTTGTGGGCTCAGGGCTCGACTGGAAAGTTCCAAAAACGTTGAAAAGGGTGAAGATCATGGATCATTGGCAAATGACCCCCGTGGTGTAGTAGTGAGTGCTTTGTTCTCTCGCCCGCACGTCCCGGGTTCGTATCCCGGTGGGTCTGCAACCAGTGAGTTCACAACTGGTTATCAAAGACCGTGGTAATCTTGATATTAATGTCCAGCACTGGATGCTTTCGGGACGTTAAACATTGCTATGCAATGTATTCTATGTAAAAAGGTTCCACCGTAGCTTATTTACTCTCTCATTGTCTGACACTATTATGAAAATTATTGGGAAATTATTCTTACAGCCAATAACGTAGTTAGGCTAACTCTATCGGTCTTGAATGTTGTACGTGAACAGATTATAAAAGGCAAAATACTGTTATACTTTTATTTTAGCTATAGACCTAAATAAATTATTTTCAGCTTATTCTCAATTATTAGCCTACGTTTTTGTTTCCATTGTTGAACTTCCATGATGATAATTCAAACTCGACAAGGAATGTATGAATGTTCAAAAACGGTGAGAAAAAAACGAACAAATGATATCTAAAAAAGCAGAATTACAGTTACAAAAAGCAAGAAGATACTGTATTTAGGTTTATGCATCAACAGCCAGACATAGCAATTTTGCAAAACATGCTCTTTTTAAATGAGACTTCGTACTTGAATATTTCCTTAACGAGGTCATATTTGTGAATGCTTTCTTCACCATTTTGTTATTTCCTCTTTCAAACCAAATGGGTTTCTGGACCACTGATCTAATCAGTCAACAAAATCACTTAACCGTAAGTTGAGTTTTGGGAAAACTAATATGTTTTCGAATTCTATACCAATAATAATGCGAAGTTTCCGTGTGAACGGGTGAAATACGGTATTAAACTATATTGGCAAAGATGCATGAGCCATGGTTTAGGTTTTGTTTTGTATTGTATACGTCTGGATCAATTGAATATTTTCGGGAAATTCTCGTCTCTTATCGGTAATTAGTTGTGCAAATCCACGGAATGTTTTATATTACTGCTGCAAACAATTATCCCAAATGAAACGTTCAAAACATAGGCTGATAGAAACTCCTGGGGTATTTTACATTTATGCTCCGAACGTTCATCCAAGATATCAAATGAATCTTTCAAAATATAGACTGATTGAAGATCCACGGGGTGTTTTACATTAATGCTCCAAACGATCATCTCCAAATATCAAAGGAATCCTTCAAAATATAGACTGATTGAAGATCCACGGGGTGATTTAAATTATTGCTCCGAACGATCATCCCCAAATATCAAATGAATCTTTCAAAATATAGACTGATTGAAGATCCACGGGGTGTTTTACATTAATGCTTCGAACGATCATCCGCAAATATCAAATAAATCCTTCAAAATATAGACTGATTTGAAGATCCACGGGGTGTTTTACATTAATGCTCCGAACGATCATCCCTAAATATCAAATGAATCCTTCAAAATATAGACTGATAGAAGATCCACGGGGTGTTTTACATTTATGCTCCGAACGATCATCCAAGATATCAAATGAATCTTTCAAAATATAGACTGATTGAAGATCCACGGGGTGTTTTACATTAATGCTCCGAACGATCATCTCCAAATATCAAAGGAATCCTTCAAAATATAGACTGATTGAAGATCCACGGGGTGTTTTACATTATTGCTCCGAACGATCATCCCCAAATATCAAATGAATCTTTCAAAATATAGACTGATTGAAGATCCACGGGGTGTTTTACATTAATGCTCCGAACGATCATCCCCAAATATCAAATGAATCTTTCAAAATATAGACTGATTGAAGATTCACGGGGTGTTTTACATTAATGCTTCGAACGATCATCCCCAAATATCAAATGAATCTTTCAAAATATAGACTGATTGAAGATCCACGGGGTGTTTTACATTAATGCTTCGAACGATCATCCGCAAATATCAAATAAATCCTTCAAAATATAGACTGATTTGAAGATCCACGGGGTGTTTTACATTAATGCTCCGAACGATCATCCCTAAATATCAAATGAATCCTTCAAAATATAGACTGATAGAAGATCCACGGGGTGTTTTACATTAATGCTCCGAACGATCATCCCCAAATAACAAATAAATCCTTCAAAATATAGACTGATTGAAGATCCACGGGGTGTTTTACATTAATGCTCCGAACGATCATCTCCAAATAACAAATAAATCCTTCAAAATATAGACTGATTGAAGATCCACGGGGTGTTTTACATTAATGCTCCGAAGGATCATCCCTAAATATCAAATAAATCCTTCAAAATATAGACTGATTTGAAGATCCACGGGGTGTTTTACATTAATGCTCCGAAGGATCATCCCTAAATATCAAATAAATCCTTCAAAATATAGACTGATTGAAGCTCCACGGGGTGTTTTACATTAATGCTCCGAACGATCATCCCCAAATATCAAATAAATCCTTCAAAATATAGACTAATATTTACAGAGCTTACTATCTATTAATTCCATGTATATTTTGCGGTAATTTAATACTTACTTTCTTTCCTGGTGCCTCTATAGCAGAATCATAAGCAGCTGTATGGTTAATGGGACATAACGAGAAAAAATAAAGATGAGTCGTGAGGGGGAAATATCTCTTATAACTCTCCCCGCCGAAAATTGCCACATCCTCGAGACAATGGTGAAGAGCAAAACAAAATTATGATAATAATACGGACACATAAATACATTCCTTACAAATCCTAAAAACGCTATACTACTAACTAAATATAGAATATAATCATCATGAATGGCACATAATCAAGAATAATATACTCAATATAGAATCAGGAAGCAAACCAAAGTTTAAACACAAATAACAAAGATAATAAACGCATCAAATCAAGAAAACCACTGCTTCTCAATGCAGCTATCAAAATGATAAAAAGAATACTAATGACAATTCAACAAATTACAATCAGCTCAATTTTTTTAATGCTGCATGTAAGAACCATGCAGACCCTAAAGGATACACATGGAATAAATTCTTGTAGCATGAAAATGCAGCGTTTACAGGAAAAGAAAAGCA
>JAIGNY010001791.1:0-7500 GCA_020152595.1 Chiridota heheva | reverse complement strand
TAACAGCGGGCATTGAAAGACCAATCAGAAATGTTATCAGAGATTTTATTTGTCTTTAGTTTAATCGCTGTTTAATATGTCAATTTCTGAGAACCTGATTGGTAGAATTAGCCAGAACTTAAGCTGATAAGTTCTCAAATATTCCCCTGCAGTATTTTGGCTCGTTAAAAATTGACCATTCAATGATTAATACGCCACGAGTAAATTTGACGTGGAATAATTTTTCTTATCGAGATTAAGAGTTAGTGTGATTGTTAGGATAGAATATGATTGTTTTACTACAGACCTACTATCAGGTACCATTGGAGAGTCTTAATAACTTTGCCAGCAGTTTTGAATAATCAGAGCATCACTGATGCAGAAGCTCAACCCTTTAAATTGTTATTATAGTTTTTGAGTGTCCAGCATGGTGGCGATTTATTGTCATTAAAAGAGAAAGATGGCATAATGAGGTTATTGATGCCAAGTCCTTAGTCCATTGATACATGGAGTTAGAGGAAATGTGCCATGACGTTTTATTGAGAAGATATTGATTGTTTGTACCTTTTTAATGCAATTCTTTATATTTCTGTCCTAAATTTCAGTCCCTGAAAATCATCAAACTGACCAGTTTCTCCTGCTATACTTCGATATGTCTGTATATGATGGAGATCAAGTTAAGAACTTCTTTGCATATTCAACTGCTCCCTTTCAAAAACCATTGGTGGAGATTTGAAAAACAAAAACAAAATTATATACAATTTCCATTGTTTATCACAGCAAGGCCTACAAATTCAAACTGATGCAAATTAATCAATTTGTCACCGATTTTGATGAAAATATTGACTATTTTCATATTATAGAGCATATTTTCTTCCAGTAAAGCTCAAGTCAAATTAAGTGTAAGATACCTATCTATTCATTTTCCATGAATGTTTCATATAAACTTGCACTTGCAATTGGAACGAGAATAAGTATCATTGCTGGAAACAATATCTATTTTAGATAAGGATTTGAATCAAAAATCATCGTTCATGAACAATAGGAATGTGTTTTAACTGAAAGACCAGCCAGTTTCTTCAAAAAAATTGTAGGTTGCTGTGTGGCAAAGTATGTTACGAAAGTAATAATATTTTAGCCATACTAATGTAAAGGATAAAAGGTATCAAAATATAGAGGGGTTATAATCAAGAATCGCCTATTAAGAATCGCCGCCATAGAACAAAGGAGCGATTTAACTCACAGATCTCGGGAGGATCATTATTTTCAGCTAGGTGAAACGGGTCCTGGTAACACAATATGGCATACCTGTCATTGTTATGTTTCAAAATACGTAATCACCCGGAAATTATCTTTAGAGTGCAATGATATTTAAAGGAAGGTCTACCAACGTCACCCAGGGATACTTTTATCTCTGATTCACCCAAGACAACAATTTTAATACTTTATGCTGTTAAGCCGACTAGTAGATATTTATACAAATTATTGTACACCCTTCAACGAGATACTTTTGATTCAGCCAGGGATACTGTTATAGAAGCAAAATCACAAGAAATTGATAACTCCAATGAATAATGAATTATAATCAGAGATCAAAAGAAATAGAAAGAATAAGTTTGATGCTGAAAACGGTTACAATTGTGTGAAAATATATATGGTTTTAGTGTTACAAATTATATGGTGAAAATTCCAAGGGAGGAGGTCTGGATCCCTGGTTCCCAGATAACCCCCTCTCCTCCTCCTCGTCGACGCTGTATCCACTCCTGTCGTAGCCCGCAAGGGGCGCATGATATACCCTTGTAAGGGTATATGGAGAATCTGCCCAAGTGGCGCCCGTTAAGTGCTTGTCCTGGCTACGGGCCTGATTGTATGTCTATTGAAATCACACTTTGTGATGACTATCGATATATTTTTATGAGGAGTGCCCCATTGACATTCCCTGAACAGTATGAGACATTGCCAAAACAGAACAGGGACTCCAAATTTTAAAGAGGGAATCTCATATCAAGAAAATTGTTTGACCCGTCATCGCATCAGATACGTACTAGTAACGTCACTTCCACGGCGGTAATTGATTGACTTGTCGGTGATTGTGTAAACATTTGTACCAATCAGAAACGTTTGATTGTAGTGTATTAATTGGAATGCATACGTTGAATACATAACGTTGAAAATATTCTCCCTACTAAAGTTAGTTGCGTCGTTTTGAAAATCAGCTATTAGCTTCTAATTCATAAGCAATATTAAAGATAGTCTAAGAGTAATGCTCTCTTTCGTAATTAAACATTAACTTTGTGGTTGTTCATATACCTGTAGCATACTTACTTGATTAGACGAAGAATTGAGTAAAATTGGGAGTTTCCGACATAAATTATTTTTATTAATGAAAAACTTTTGTTTACTGCTTTAATTCCTTTTTGCTTTGATGTAACACTGTAAAAAATATATATATACGTATTTCGTTTTTGATTGTGCTTAGTGTTGAATTACAGTTTTTCTTGCTGTAATGCAAGTATTTTTTGTGACTATTTCTACGCTTATTTGCAACGAAAAAGTTATCATTATCACAAAGCTATTCTCTAGGTTTTCAAAAATCCCAGGTGTGTGATCAATATCTAAACATGTGTTTACCATGCTTTATTTTAGTTACATGGAATAACGGAAATATTAAACATAACTACTACCTCTTGTATATTACTAAGAATAAAAACTATTTGTCTAAACTACCATCATTTAACAAAACATTGTTTAGAATTAAATGCAAAACTGTATATCGAAAGTACTGAACTAAAGACATCAGGAGTTGTAAGTATCAGGAAGAAAGAAAGCAGTCGTGTATTCATAACTGGTCTACAGTGACATATAGATCACCTCACGCAATACACTCGGCCCATACTAAGTTTCAAAGAAAATAGCAACACTGACAATCTAAAAATAGGTATATCATAATTCTTATTTGTGTGTTATAAGAAATCCGATCCGTCATATTTGTAACGCTGGCTACCTTGACCACACAACTAAACTGTTCCATTGCTTCAATTTGTTAAAGAATTAGTTCAGAGGTCAAGCATGTCCATCTTATATGAAAGAGGAAAGACTGAAAGAGACTGATAGAATAATAAAGAAAGCATTCCAAATTTTTAAACCATCCGAGCCATTGAGGCTCATTGAGCCGGTGCTTATCCCCGGTTTCCATGGCGCAAGCGGATGAGAGTACATTACTCCCCCTGGACGGGACGCCAGCCAATCACAGATTAACTCACCAGCAGTACAGCAGTAATGGTACTCATTTTACAGCTGAGTGGACTAAGGCAAGTAGAGTAAAGTGTCTTGCTCAAGGACACAATGCAGCGCTCACGACGGGAATCGAACTCGGTACCTCTCGAATACGAGCATAACTCCTTAACCGCTGAGCCCTTCCATCATTTGGGAAGAAACGACTGAAATCAGACTACTTGTGATGTCATAGCCTCAAATTCCTAAAATTCTGTATGTATTCTATGATATTTTACCCTGAGATTTTAACAATTTAAAGAGTAGAAAAATGTTCTCAAAAACACCTCGTACAGTATACGTCCTTCAGCTTGGTGATGTCATCAAGGCAAATCCAGTACTGTTCTTATGTATTTCTTATATTTTTAATCACATTTAATTTACATTATCGAACAGCATATTTGAGATTATAAAAGAAGGCCAAAACCTCTGGTGATCCCGTACTGAATAGCCCTCATCCAAAAGATAGTACTTTTTGGAAAACATTACCAAATATTCCAAATTTGTGTACGTTCTGGTACAAAAAGGACCCCGCCCTTGACTCTTTCATCATAAGTTATAGGGCAAATAATAAGTTCCGTGCTACCGTAAACAGTTAAGCTCACGATGATGTCCGTGTGAACAGGTAAAGAAAAAGTGAAAACATCCCATCGATCTAACCCCTCTATATTTAGATACCTTTTTATCCTTTACATTAGTATGGCTACAATATTCTTACTTTCGTAACATACCTTGCCATACAGCAACCTAAAAAAAATGTTGAAGAAACTGGCTGGTCTTTCAGTTAAACACATTCCTATTGTTCATGAACGCTGATTTTTGATTCCAATCCTTATCTAAAATAGATATTGTTTCCAGCAATGATACTTATTCTTGTTCCAATTGCAAGTGCAAGTATATATGAAACATTCATGCATAAAAATGGATGGGCATCTTGAACTTAATTTGACTTGAACTTTACTGGAAGAAAATATGCTCTAAAATATGAAAATAGACAACATTTTCATCAAAATTGGTGACAAATTGATTAATTTGCATCATTTTGAATTTGTAAGCCTTGCTGTGATAAACAATGGAAATTGTATATAATTTTGTTTTTGTTTTTCAAATCTCCACCAATGCTTTTTGAAAGGGAGTAGTTGAATATGCAAAGAAGTCCCTAACTTGATCTCCGTCATATGCAGACATATCGAAGTATAGCAGGAGAAACTGGTCAGTTTGATGATTTTCAGGGACTGAAATTTAGGACAGAAATATAAAGAATTGCATTAAAAAGGTACAAACAATCAATATCTTCTCAATAAAACATCATGGCACATTTCCTCTAACTCCATGTATCAATGGTCTAAGGACTTGACATCAATAACCTCATCATGCCATCTTTCTCTTTTAATGACAATAAATCACCACCATGCTGGACACTCAAAAACTATAATAACAATTTAAAGGGTTGAGCTTCTGCATCAGTGATGCTCTGATTATTCAAAACTGCAAAGTTATTCAGACTCTCCAATGGTACCTGGTAGTAGGTCTGTAGTAAAACAATCATATTCTATCCTAACAATCACACTAACTCTTGATCTCGATAAGAAAAATTATTCCACGTCAAATTTACTCGTGGCGTATTAAGCATAGAATGGTCAATTTTCAACGAGTCAAAATACTGCAGGGGAATATTTGAGAACTTATCAGCTTAAGTTCTGGCTAATTCTACCAATCAGGTTCTCAGAAATTGACATATTAAACAGCAATTAAACTAAAGACAAATAAAATCTCTGATAACATTTCTGATTGGTCTTTCAATGCCCGCTGTTACCAGGGGATAATTTATTAGGTTACGTTCTAAGGTTACGTTAATTAAACAAACAAAAAATGATGTTTAAAGGAATTGCATAATAGTATAAAACAATAGGAACATTTACCGGGTTTCATAAACGCAAACCTCATCAAGTAGCTCTTGCTCTAAACCGAACCCCAGTCGATATTTCTTCAAAAGAATCACCCAGCGGATTACAAAATTGTTCAGTCATTGGGCTTGACCAAGATACAAAGGTAAGAATGTATTGAATTCATTTCATTCTATAATTTTGTATTTTTCATTGCTTATTCAATGTCTGAAAAATATCATTTCCTTATCGGATCCCCTTTAAACGGCAAAACAAACCTTATCTCGTTTGCCTAACGGAGACCCTTAATCAGTTAATTGAATCTACGAAAGACACCAATTAGTTAAGCTTCCTGCTTTTATTGCTTAATATATATATATATATATATATATATATATATATATATATATATATATATATATATATATATATATATATTTTTATTATATATATATATATATATATATATATATATATATATATATATATATATATATATATATATATATATATATATATATATATATATATATATATATATATATATATATATATATATATATATATATATATATATATATATATATATATATCCTCCATGTTTATGGAAGGTGTTATTACAGCAATGTTGATGAAGACATGTTGTAATCATTCAAGTCCAAAAGTTTTTCACTTTACTCTCCTTTTCAAAGAGACCTTTCATGGGCCCTAAACTCCATCAATTTCAGATTGTGTCAATCAGGGCTTATCTCTTATCAAAAACATCCATGTGTCATTTGGGAATAAATACTGACGCTTGAAAACGATATCTTTTGTGTGTTTTTCTATATTTTTGTATACACATTTTATATATACACATATATATACACATACACATAGATACACACATACACACACACACATACATCCTACCTACCTACCCCCCCCCACCCACCTACCCCCCTCCCACCCACCTACCCACCCACCAACCTACCCACCTAGCCACCCAATACCCACCCACCCAATACCCACCCATCCAATACCCACCCACCCACCTCCTTACTTACCTACTTTCCTACCTACCTACCTACTTTCCTACCTACCTACTTACATATATAGTTGAGGTAGAAACTAAAGAACAAAAATAAACAAATGGCTTCTTTTAAAAGGCCAAAAAACTCGCAAGAGACAGCAGCGGCGGAAAGGGAAAAATATTGGGGAGGGGGAACAAAACAGGGCCTGGCGTAAATTCATTATTAAAAAGATTTGTCCGTTAAGGTGACACAGAAGGTGTCACTGCGAACGCGTAGCGCTTGTTTTTCGGCGAGTTTAACAGCTGCCCATAGTAGGGTCCAATTGACATTTGAAAAACAAATACTTAAAAAAAGTCAAAATTCATGTCAAAGAGAGATATAATCTACAAAAAACAAAATCATGAAAACACATAATGTGGATATATAATTTTGTATTGTTCACGTTTCTGTTCATGGGTCCTGGTCTCCTAGTGGTGGGCCTCGTTGTCCCAGAGGCCCTGTGTCCTAGGGGCTCTCTGGTGTCATAGGGCTCTAGTCCAAGGGGCTGCGGTGTCCTAGGGGCTCCGGTGTCCTCGGGGCCTCGGTGTCATAGGGCCAATGTTCTAGTAATGTTTGTTGAAGAAATAGGCAGGGACGGGTTTTCCGCGACCAAAAGAACCTGACGACTTCTTGTTTCCTTTCCAGAATTGTTAACTTATGTATGGTAAACCTTTCGAAAAATACGGGTCTGTGTAATCAATTGCTAAGCAGAAGGGTCTCATGTATACAAAGGACTACAGGCCCAGCGTCCTAGGGGCCCAGCGTCTTATGGTCCTAGGTCGTAAGGGGCCCATCGTCCGAGAGGCCCAGATCTAGCTGCCTCGGGTGTCTCGGGTGTTACTGAAGCCCGTCGTCTCGTCCTCAAGAGACACGGTGCCGAAACACCCACCAATACTATCTTCCTGATTTTTCCACACCGACTCTTCCCTCCCACACCACTGCCGGCTACCTGAGAATCCCAGTTGCCCCTTACATTCCTAACCCCCTCCTTTGTCAAAAGTCCCAGAGGTATGGCCATGGCAAAAACTCCTGCCGCAGGCAAGCGCGCTGTGGCAACTGTGGAGCCCCGGACTATGACAGCGCCTCATGTACCAACACCCCACTCTGTACCAATTGCGACGGTACTCACCGAGCCAACCACCCTCCTTCTCAAAAGACTGCCCCACCTGCCTTCAGGAAAAGCAGATAACAAAACTGAAAACCCTTAATCCCAACACCACTTACCCGGAGGCCAGGAAGCAATTTCTCGCCTCCGTCCACACTAAACATTCCTACTTGAGCGCAGTCTCCTCTAACACCAATACCGCCCC
>JAIGNY010001790.1:5000-20571 GCA_020152595.1 Chiridota heheva | reverse complement strand
CGTCTTATACAAAACGGGCTACTAACCGTGTAATGCTCAGTATGTAGTTGCAAGACGGTTTTGGGTCGTAAGACCGCGGAGCCGTAAGTCGTCGGCTACGGCTCCGAAGTGGTGTTAAAACGTGCACAGTAAGCAATACAGCCGTTATGCAGAACATGTTCTAAGAACCATGGTGGCTGCGACCTGACTGGAAACCACCTAGTCAAGGTGTCTGAAAAACACGTTAACGTAATTTAAAGAAGCTACAATCGTTCCGGTAAAGTGCTAACGTACGGAGCGAACGAGACTGTGGCAGTTGCGGAACCGCGTAGCTCTAGGCTACTCCTATCAACAACGAAACTTGTATGAAGTCGATTGGATAAGATGTTAACGTATGGCGTATTGTTACAACCTTGGAAGTGCGGAGCTTATGGCTGCAGATGTGGAGGAAACTAATACCGTATGTCTGTACGGGTAGTTAACTAACAGGCCGTGAAGCCGCAAGCCGCGTTAAACTGCTTGAAGAAAATGTTAAAGTATAGTATGAACTATACGTGCCGTTATTCTTTAATAATTACACTGATTGTGGGACTGTCTATCAAACGGCCACCTATGTCAAAATGTATCTTTTATGGAGTTAATTTTGACCGGGGAGGAGGGGGAGAAGGGGGGTGGTGGGTAACGTACTACGTCAACTGGTTGGCTGGGGTAAAAATCACGAAAAATTGACGTCCTGTGTATATTACACGGGCCGTTATTCCGTTAAACACCTTTCACCACGGAGCTAAAAGCTAGTGGCTACGTGAGGGGACTACCGCCGTACTTAGTACGCGTCCCCATTAAGTACTATAGAGCCGTCATGGATCTACGAAGGAGTCAACGTGCCACGTATGTTCTACCAGCCGTCTGCCCAGTTTTCCTCTGTTCACCACGGAGCAACGAAGCTAGTGGCTACGCGAGGGGGACTACCGCCGTACTTGGTACGTGTGCCTAACGTAATAGCTATCAGTACAAAAGAACCGCCTGGGTCTACGATAGCGTTAAAGTACTACAATTGTTACATGAGTCGTTACCTTAAAATACTTCTATTCACCACGGGGCCACTGAGTAAGTGGCCACACGTAAGGGACTAAAGCCGTACTCAGTACGCGTTCCTGTTGGAATAGCTAAAATTATACTGGAGCCGTATGGAATACGGTGGAGTTCACGTGCTACGTAAGCTGTACGAGCTGTTAACTCTGTTTGTTTTACTACGGAGCTACGAAGCTGATAGCTGCAGTGTGGGGAAACTACCGTCGTACTCAGTACGTGTCCCAGTAATAATAACGGCCGCGAACTCTCTAGCTCCTGGCTACTGGTCGCTTACCACGCAGCTGCGCTGCTGGTGTGTGCCGTTAACTCTGTTTGTATCTATTCACCACGGAGCAGCGTCGCCGATGGCTACGTGTGGGGGACTGCCGTCGTACTCTGTACGCATCCCGGTAAGAGTGACGACCGCAAAACTCTGTAGCACTGGTCGCATTACTCCTCAGTTGTGTTACTGGTGGGTAGACTTTCGGGTTTACCGTACGTTGTACGTTATCCTGTGTAGGTCCTGTGGGTGCCGTAACAGCCCGTTCACCGGAGTCGTGTAAGGTTAGGCTCCGATAGCGTAAGCGCCCGTCCGGGATTGCACAACGGAGCCGCAAGGGCCTGTAGAGTGTAGCTGTGGACCCGTATGGCCCCGCACGGGTCCGTCCCGTGGATCCGCACGGGTCCGTTCCGTGGACATGTGAAGCCGTGGCTCGGACTCGTGAACTCATGTCTTGGAGACGCAGGGACCGGTACGGAGCCGTTCAGACGGCCCGTAAAACTGTGGTACTCCCGGGGTTACCATACGTTGTACGTAAAACCGTGCCAATCTCTTAACAGTTTTAGCAAAACGTCACGTTCAACGCGAAAAATATATCCAGGGTAGTTCAGACGGTCGTGGAACTACGGAACACAGAGAAAATAGCTCTCGTAATGCTATGCCTCTCGTGGAGACGGTTTTCTTATCACCCGACCACCGAGCTTCTTAACCTAAAGAAGCGCTTACACGCGACGCATCTTGAGTGCGTAACGCACCGACACTCGGGGACCTGTCCTCCGTGTCTATGATGCTCGTGAAATTTTGCGAAATCGTGACGTTCGACGCGGAAAAGTTTATTAAGGTAGCTCACACGGTCGTGGAACTGCGTAGCTGATGGCTACGGTAACAAGAAGAAAATAGCTCTCGTGATGCTATACTCTTTGTGAAGATTGTTACTTATCACCTGACCATGTAGCTTCGTAGCAAGTGGGTCTATTTCCGGGTTTGTCGTACGTTGTACGTTATCCCGCTTAAAAACTATGGAGCTGTACGGACCCGTTCGCCGGAGCCGTATGGAACCGAAAGCCGTTGGTTACGATGCTGTACGGATCCGTCCAATGACCCGTACGGAGCCGTGAATACGGGCCGTGGAGCTGATCACCGGAGCCGTGCGGACCCGTATGGACCCGTGAAAGAAATGTAATGGCTCTACAGCGAGCTATATAATTATTTAGAACTCACTTATTACCTCTTTGGGGCCGATTTTTGTTGCCATACCGATCTGTACACGGAACCGTGGTCCACAGCGGTACAAAGGAGTTACCCACTAAAAATATACTTCAGTAGCGTCGAGAAGGGGGCGCTGGTGGTTTATTCTAGGTTACGTCTCCAACGCCTCTCAGCTGATCAAAATAGACCCAGGTAACTGACGTCCGATAGATCGCACCCGTGGTCATGCCAACACAGTAGTGTCGAGACAGAGACCTCCAGAGGATGAATCAGGTAAAAGTTAATATATATATATATATATATATATATATATATATATATATATATATATATATATATATATATATATATATATATATATATATATATATATATATATATATATATATATATATATATATATATATATATATATATATATATATATATATATATATATATATATATATATATATATATACATATATATATATATATATATATATATATATATATATATATATATATATATATATATATATATATATATATATATATATATATATATATATATATATATATATATATATATATATATGTATATATATACATATATATATATATATATATATATATATATATATATATATATATATATATATATATATATATATATATATATATATATATATATATATTCATATACATATATATATATATATATATATATATATATATATATATATATATATATATATATGTATATATATATATATATATATATATATATATATATATATATATATATATATATATATATATATATATATATATATATATATATATATATATATATATATATACATATATATATATATATATATATATATATATATATATATATATATATATATATATATATATATATATATATTCATATATATATATATATATATATATATATATATATATATATATATATATATATATATATATATATATATATATATATATAATATATATATATATATATTTATATATATATATATGTATATATATATATATAATATATATATATATATATTTATATATATATATATGTATATATATATATATATATATATATATATATATATATATATATATGTATATATATATATAAATATATATATATATATATATATATATATATATATATATATATAGATAAATGTATAAATATATATATATATATACAATATATATACATATATATATAAATAAATGTATATATATATACATATATGTATATATATATATATATATATATATATATATATATATATATATATATATATTTATATATATATATATATATATATATATATATATAAATATGTATATATATATATATATATATATATATATATATATATATATATATATATATATATATATTTATATATATATATATATATATATATATATATATATATATATATACACATATATGTATATATATATACATTTGTTATATATATGTATATATTTATATATATATATATATTTATACATTATCTATATATATATATATATATATATAATATATAATACATATTTAGGAAACATTTTCAAAATTTAGAAATCGGGAATTCTGGGCTATTCCATTTTTTCATGTGCAAAACGCACTTTAAATATTTTGTATTTTGTACCATGTTTAAATTTCGAATTTCACCAATTGTTTTTAACAGTTACCTGTAAATCGTCTTTTTACATGAAAATTTCACGTTTTATTTAGAATTATATTTTTTTCATGTAAAATTATTGAGTTAAGGAGGTTTTGTTTCAAAACTGCGTTTTTGCTATGTATAAAATCTGTATTAGTTCAGAGTCTTGGATAACCTAATACGAGTGCACAGGGGAAAGGGATGTACCAGTACAACCTGTCCTCATGGGTTTATTGTTTTGTCAATTTAGATGGTTTAATGTTGAATATTTTGATTTACGATGGATGTATCAATACATCCCATGTAAAGGAATGTACCGGTACATCCTGTCTGGTGAGCAGATTGCTTTGTCAATTAGGATGGTTTGAACTGAAATATTTTGATTAACGATGGATGTATCAATACATCCCATGTGAAGGGATGTACCAGTACATACCGTTTGATAAGCAGATTGCTTTGTGGTTGATGGTATAAAGTGAATTAGTTCGATTTACGATGGATGTATTAATACATTCCATGTGAAGGGATGTACCGGTACATCCCGTCTGGTGAGCAGATTGCTTTGTCAATAATTTGGATGGTTTCAAGTGAAATATTTCGATTAACGAGGGATGTACCAGTACATCCCGTCTGGTAAACAGATTGCTTTGTCAATAATTTGGATAGTTTAAAGTCAAATATTCCGATTAACGATGGATGTATCAACATCCCATGTGAAGGGCTGTACCGGTACACCCGTCTGGTGAGCAGATATACTTTATCAATTTGGATGGTTTCAAGTGAAATATTTCGATTAACGAGGATGTACCAGTACATCCTGTCTGGTAAACAGATTGCTTTGTCAATAATTTAGGTAGTTTAAAGTCAAATATTCCGATTAACGATGGATGTATCAATACATCCTATGAAGGGCTGTACCGGTACACCCCCGTCTGGTGAGCAGATATACTTTATCAATTGGGGATGGTTTCAAGTGAAATATTTCGATTAACGAGGATGTACCGGTACATCCCGTCTGGTAAACAAATTGCTTTGTCAATAATTTAAATAGTTTAAAGTCAAATATTCCGATTATCGATGGATGTATCAATACATCCTGTACATGTGAAGGGCTGTACCGGTACACCTCCTGTCTGGTGAGCAGATATACTTTATCAATCAACTGATTTTACTAAGTAATTTACTGGTGTGTCTGTACGATTCCCTTTAATTAATTTTGTGTACAAAGTGATACAAAAAGTGATAAGAAGTGATAAGCTAATACACTAAAGAAAAAATGCGTGCTTTACGCAAATGGCAGTGAGATTTAGTGTGAAGGAAAAGAAAGGCTTTTTCAAAAGAGGGAAAATTTGTTGTCTCCAAATTTCTTAGAAAGGAAAGGTCGGGCCCAAATTTCCTAGCAGACCGTTTACTATGAGGAAGGGGGAGGGGGTCAAATTTACTGGATTGCTAGCGGCTTAATTGTCTGTGGGACTAATTTCTAGGGGAAATTTTTACTTTTACACCGGAAATATAAAGACTAATAGCCACACAAGGGGCCTCATTTGTATAACACCCTGTATGTGTGGGTCAGGTAGCTGAAGCTCTTATTAATTAAAAGAGCCCATTGTTGTATAACAGGTGTTTTTTCAACAGCAGGATATTTGTATGATAACAGTCATGTGGAAATACAGCAGTTAGCAACCAAACTGATGTACTTTGTTTGTAGATCTCTTTACAATGGTTTTCTGATGGTAAGATGAATCTAACCACATTTTAAATTATAATAATAAACTTAAAACGATCACACCTGAGGCACACATAGAGACCAGCATATTTGATGAATGATGCCAGTCGCACTGACTTAATTAATAAAGATTAAGATTTTTATTCTACAGATCATACTGCTTCTGTATCTCACCTTACTTAAGATGCTTACAAGTACACACATGAAAATACACACGCAAATACATTGAGTTACACTTTGCATTTAAAATTTCTTGTACACTACATGATGTAATCATTTTAAAATTTCATAGAGGAAATTCTGTGCAAATTTGTATTTCCGGAAAAGTAATTACTTAATTGTTTTAAGGTAGCTGATAGCAATTTTTCAAATATTATTCAGTTAGCCTATTTACGATTTAAACAATGCTCTCATCTGAGTAATATTCCAGCATTTATTATCATTAAAAATGGATGATACATTTTAATACAATATATTAAGTTTTTGACAGAATGTGCTATAGTTTAGAAGTTTGCCTTCTCTCTTCCTATGCATGCATAGGCAGTGTTTAAAAAAAGAATTAAAATCTAAATATCTCTAGTATCTCCCATCTCCTCACAGGAATAAGAACATTAAGAAGACGTCTATCATTGCAGAATTATGTTTAAATATCGGTGACATCGAATTTCGGGGCAACGGAATGCAACTCTCCTATCTGGCTAACTGGAAATTATTCAATAATATACAAACAAGAAAATGCCAATGAAAATGCCGATCTCATCACCTCTAGGACCTGCACCACCCCATGGTTCAAATTAAAACCACGCAATACTAATTTAAATTTTGTATCGACAATTACAATTTGACCTCTAAACTTTGTTATTATGACAACGATTGAATTTCCCCTTCTTCAGAATCTTCATTAAATGTGTGAGTACCCCCTTTCTACCCCGCACTATGTAACCCTAAAAGAAGTTGTGTTTACGATTGTTCTGGCAAAAGATATCATTATTATATATTATTATAGCTATGTAATATTTCCCCTTAGTATTCATCAAAACATCCCAAAATAAAAGGAAATGATTATATAAAAAGTTGACAAAATCTACAAAGAATAAAATTTCAATAATGAACATGAAGGATATCTAAATTTTTTTTAAGAAAGAAATTTCCAGAAAATATAAATTTCTGAAAAAAGAATATTTCAGAAATGAAAGCAAACACCAGAAGGCCAAATTTCATAAAATTATAGACAACTTCTCGTTAGTTGAAGAAATTTCCTGTTAATGTGTGAAGAGACCATTGCGCAAATTTGAAGCAAATTTCACGAAAATAAAAGAAATTGCACCAGAATCGAGGCAAATTTAATAAAGGAAATAAATTCTGCAAAAAGTTAAATGATAAATAAACACAAATTGAAGCAAATTTTCCGAAATGAAGGAAAATCTACGGAATTTGAAACAATTTCTACGTGGTAAATCAAGAAAATTGAAGCAAAAACACCTGATTTTGGTTTGAATATAAAACGGATGCTTTGAATTTCATTATTTCAAATTTTCATGCGTAAGGGGGCTACTATATTTTTGAGGGGGAAAACGATACTTTCTCCCTCCTAGCATTTAATCTGAGCCCCTTGACCCTGGGATCTGCGCCTATGATACAAAACACAACACAATAATGGTGTTCATTTTAATATTACAGGCAAAATAGCAAAAAGGTCGCTAAGTCTGTGACCTTGACTATTTTAACACAAAAATCTGACACAACTCAAAGAGAAACTTTCATGGTGCAATTCCATTTTGCTATGTGCCTCATACACTTACTTAATGCCACAAAATTCACCCCTTTAAAACATTATTGACCCTGACCACAATAAAATTGACCCTTTGACCAAAAAAAAAAACTTTTTAAAAATATTTCACAGGTTTTGTGTAAAAATGCAGCACTTAGCAATAATTTTGATCGTTTGACCTCAACCTTCAAAGTTTTGAAGAAATTATATATTCCTACTACCTATATCCCTTTTCAAAATGTTTCTGCAAGAAATACAGCTTTTAGTCATTTTGTACTATCGATCTGCAGACGTTTGACCTTTTAACTCAACACAATATTTCATATTGGGGGAATGTTATATCTTACTTACCTGTATTACTTTCTCAAGATAAATTGTCTTTCCTATAAAATACAGCTTTATTTTGTTTGCCTTTTCCATTTGACATTTGACCCACAAACTTTGGGAGCCCAAGTTCTCCAGTCGGATTTAGTTCTAGATTGCACAACAAAATCTTACATACGCACACACATATACATACCGAAAAAATTACCACCATTAACCCTGTGTAAGCAACCTGACCCCTAACTTCAAGTATGGTGTCACACATGACCAGACCACTATAAGAGCCCCCAACAGCCTTATCTGAATATCAAGTGGGTGGTCTACTAGCCTGCAGGGCCTATTCTAGTGCCCAGACCTCAAAGTGACTATCTCATGCCACATATTGCATATGAGGGTAATGAGATCAAAAAACTGTTTGATGACCTAAACTTTCCTTTATCTACTTCTTCCGCTGTGGAAATCCTCCTCCTCATCCTCACTTCGCTTCTATGGCTGTTTTGATGTGTGCCATTATCTCTAACTGATGTCCACGACAAGGCACTGCAAGTTGAGCTAGAATACGGCAATAACTCCAGTTTCTAGCTAAGAAAATCAGGAGAGAAAAAATTGTTGCTAATTACACTTATAATGAATAAGTGAAAAGTTTTGTGCAATTTACTTTATCATTCTATAGATTTTCTTCTAAGAAAACCAGTTTATACTCTCATGACGACGAAAATGAAGAAAATGTCGCAAATTCCGAAAATAAAGACACTTGACGAAAATTGAAATTATCTCAGAAAATTGATGCAAATTTCACGAAAATGAAGAAGATAATAACTTCAAAATTGAAGAAAATTTCCTGTAATAAAGGCATTTCACGAAATTTATGCAATTTAACGAAAATTGAAACAAATTTCCTGAAATGAAGAAAATTTCCTAAAATTGATGAAAGTTCTCTGAAAATAAAGACAATATCACGAAAATGAAGAACTTCCTGAATCTGAATCTTTAAAGTCAATTCGTTAGACCTCATATCGGGGAATGGCATTTGCCCAGTACCATTCCCATCCCACCCACCCCCTCACCCCTGTTCCTACGCCACTGTAATTGAATACTACATTTTGAAAAATAAAATCTTCACTGACTGCATACCACACGACAAACACCTTATCCTTTTTGCCTTCTCTAGCAGGCATACATCTTACTATGCACCTTTCCTTTTAACACGTTTCTCTAATTACTTTGGTACTTATGTCTCTCGTGTGGTGCAGTTTTATTTGCTAGTTTTACTCTGGGCTTTTCTTTTTGTCAGATCTTAAAGGAGAAACAAACTTTTGACTCCAATTATTTCATGTGATAAGAAATTAAACATAAACTAACAATCAAAAGAGCAACTCAAATTTTTTTTCTTTCCCAAGGTATGGCTGTTAGTCCGCATATGGAAATGCTGCAGTCATTTTATCCAAAATTGTTCTGAAATTCAGGCTCGAAATGACATTCTCTACACACCATGGACAAAGATACGAATGTGTTTTTCTCTTGCAATCTAAAAATTTCATTTTTTATTTTTCTCAAACCTTGTTAGCATTTCCTGTAATATCATGAGAAATACCAAAATATCCTGCACTCTTACAAAGTACAATACTTTCCATTAAACACAAACACTTGATGATATTAAGAAAAATCACTACCATCTTATTTCATATCCTTATCAGCAAATAAAAATCTTTCAATAAATTGTAAATTACAAATGGGGCCGGGGAGGGGAGGAGGGAAGAGGGCGAGGGGGAAGAGGCGAGGGGGGAAGAGGGGAGGTGAAGCAGGAATGAAAAGGCCCAATTCATTTTGTATATTGATGCAACTAACATAAACTATAACAAAAATTCTCATTTTATGTCAAATTTCAAAATGAAAGAGGTGTCTAAATCTTAGAAAGTGAGTTAAATTGAACTGATACATCGGATCATTACTTGAATGACCGCGCGATGCAACAACACCCCGGTATGGTGTCAATCTTGTGTAGTTAACCTGATGGTAGCACATAACTAATATGTATCACCTCCGACCAGCCAAAATAATACCCCCATTCCACCCCCATCACTTTCCCATCACTTCCACCCACATAACTCTCCCCATCACTCTCCCATCACTCTCCCCATCACTCCCTCCATCACTCCCCCTTCACTCTCCCCGACAGAGAAATAGCTTATACAAATATTCTTCTTTAAGAACTCCCATTTCTCTGGAACAGTGAAGCTGAGAAGTTGAAAATGTCAAAAAATGCTAAAGCTTTAATTGGAAGAGAAGGCATAGGTGTTGGGACTTTTGCATTGCCTATTATCTGATCATAAATTGACAACGTAAGCTTCACAAAAAGTTTCGTGAGGAACTATCTTACTATTACTATTTTTACATGGACCTACAGCAAAATTTGATATTGGTGATAACACTGCTTCACTTCAGCATTAAAAAGAGCCAACAGCTCAGATCAATATCCCCATACAACATCATCATCTGGAAAGATATTGATGGTACTGTCCAAAAACATCAATTGCACTTTGCTTTTTTGTTACAAAAAGGCCCAAAATTTGACTTCTTTATCTTAGGTTGCAATAGGGCAAATAATTAGTCCTTGTTCAACCTCATACCGTATTCATGTCATATAAGCAAGCGACCCACTAATAATGTCGGCCTGATTAGTTTTACTTTTTGTGCAAGATCTATGGGTAGTGAATGAAAATTTAGAATAATACAAATAAGTTATGTTATTTTGTGATATTTCATCTTGATTAAGCATCTTTATTATCATTATTATTTAAAAAAATTAATTACTGTAGGTGTATCTCAACCCTGTCCCATTAAGTTGTTGCAATTAGATGTTAAAGGTTGGGCCTGGCTTTGTGACCTGTCGTGACCTGCCTATCAATCATTTGTATCTCACCCGGGACTAGAAATTTGTACTTTGGGCTGACGTCCAGTTTGGAGGTGGTAATGGTTTAAAGGATTAGTTCATTGGTCATAAAGTTCATCTTATATGAGAGAGGACTTCAAAAGAAACAAAATGGTGAAAAAGCATTCAAAAATCTTACCTGGTAAGGAAATATTTAGGTTTAAAGTTTGCATCGCTTCTGCAGAAACGACCAAAATTAGACTAGTTGTGATGTCACAGCCTCAGATTCCTCAAAGTCCTAATGTATTTTAAAGAAAGTTTTTTTTTTTTCACTATTTCAGTCATTTTCCCTGAAACTTTTTTCAGTGGTATATTAAAAATACCATTTCTAGATTCAGTTTACTACTTTTTTGACATATCCTATGGTTTTTAAGCAACAAAATTGCAGGACAAAATATGATAGAAAACATATACAGACTTTGAGGAATCTAAGCCTATGACATCACAACTAGTCTAATTTCAGCCGTTTCACACAAATGATACCAAACCTAAATCCTAAATATCTTTAACGGAATACGATTTTTAATGCCTATTTTTACCATTTTGTATCTTTTGAAGTCCTCTTTAATTTAAGATAAACAGGCTTCACCACTTGAACTAATCCTTTAAATGTAGTCGGAAATACTTTTTCATGCAGTTTTCTAATTACCCGGCTAAAATTTCATCCCGGTATAGACACCTGTCAGTGAAAGCCGAGCAGAAATTGTACCCCTCCCCCTCCTGACTCATGTAATCATTACGTAATAAACAAATTTAAAAAGAATAACATCAATCCAACATTACTTACACTTCCACAGCACGCATGCAGCATGACATCCTCCTCTCCCCTTCTGCTCGCATTGTGTATTTACAAATGAACTTTAGTTTCGAAAAATGTATTTGTCAACCATCTTTATTCTTGTAATCGTCATCCTGTTTACTGTGTGACCAATGCACGGTAAATGAAAAAAACCATTCCTTCTCCAAACGAGAAACTGATCTAAAAAGAAAACGATTACAGATATTAAAGAAATGATTATCTGTGAAGAGGAAAAGGGGGAAGGGGAAGGAAGAAAGGGGTGGTGGGGGATGACACACGTTTTTGCTGATATGCAAAAAATAATAATGGCCTAAGAGGATTAACATAACATTGAAGTAAACATTGAAGTACAATTAAATGAAATCTGTCAACAAATGTTCCGGAAAATTAACAAAATAATTTTTTAATATCAAAGAACATTTCCTAAAAACTATGGATATTTCAAAATATATGAATTTAAAAAAATGTATATAACCAAAACAATCTAGATACTTTGTTGATGAGAAAAGTGTCACGCCTCAGACTTTCATATAAAGAAATAAACAAACACACACACATCATGCTGATGGGCAAATTTTGGCCCCCGGCTCTTATCTCCTAAGAAATTAGGCCCCCAAACAATTTGCTGGAGCCAATCAGTAAAATGGTCCTCATAATAAAAACGGTCCACAAGGAAATTTAGGCCTTCTTTTCTAGGAAATTTGGAGACAACAACTTTTGCAAAAAAAAAGCCCTCCTTCCCCTTTATAGTAAATCTCATGCCTTGGTGTTGCTGCGTTTTTTCTTCTCTTCAGTGTATCCTGATGGCACAAGTATTGACTGACGAAGAATAGATTATTTTTTTTTCACATAATTGCTTACTGCGCCATTTTCTGCCTCGGGGCAATTCTATGATGACCATGTGCTGTATGCCGTACCTACATATATTATTATCAACTTCTGGTTTTAGATTGTCACTAGTACACAAAAATTAATTGGAAGAACCACAGACATGACACTTTACACACAGTAAATTCACTTAGTAAACTCAGTCCGGAGGGGGACCAAATTTACGGAGAAAGGGAGGGGGGGAGGGGGACACACCTTACTATCACAACAGCATATGTTCCTAATGGCATCACATCAGACATCGGAGCCATAAGTCTTGTCAGTTGCATGACTTAAATTTCCTACTACTGCATGCACCGTCAGTCAAAGGCGCGTCGCCCGAGTCGGCTTGAAATGAAGTGACTAAAAAAAGGAAAACTGATTTGAATTGTTTTTCCATTCATGCGTAACACTTCATCTATTTTAAGAAGCATTAGACTGAAAGTGAGGAGAGCCATTTTGCAAATTTCATACAGATATATTTTCCATAACAGATCAATAAACTTCATGCCCATAGTCGACGGGAAAGTGTCACTTGAATATTCATATAATCAAAAATTGTCTTACCGTTTGGTGCAAGATAAGCATTTATTTTTTGCAGGCCCCCTCCAAAAAAAAAAAAAAAAAAATGCCCTTACTACTTTTCGGTCTATGAAATTTATGGTTAAGGTGACTGTTATCTCAGAATTTAATGCCTATAATAATCAATTATTAACAGAAAGTGCGGTACTTGTCACTACCTATAAGAATTCAGGGTATTTGATAGATTGTTGGTTTCTGGATCACACGTCGTAACGTCTGCCTACCGGAAATCAAATTGTAATATAAACCAAACAATCTTTGGAGACATAAAGCATATGGTATATTTCCCATTATACTTTGTTGGAAAAAGTATTATTAACAAATTTTCTGATTACCTTTAATACATTTCCTGACTCAACATCAGCATTTTGGTGTGTCTTTCATCTCACATTATTATTGATTTAAATGTATTTAAAAAAATCATTAATTCCTCGAACTTTCTTCGGCATTTTGTCTCTCTTGAAGACTCGTTAAAGAAGAAGAACTTGCTGACCACTGAACTAATCCTTTAAGATTTCCTGGCCAGAATAAGAAGAAAGTACAAGGAAGATATGTGATTTTAATTATATTTATGAAGTAATATGTTTTTGTGTTATGTTTTGTAATATCATTAACATAAAAATGTAATACCAGAAAAATAAAAAACATTTACACTAGCTAGAAAACAAGAGATTATAAAGAAATACATTACATTCTAACAGCCTTCAGAGTTGATAGCATTCTCTGCATGTTAAAATAAAATACAGAGGTAGAATTAATGGTTTTGATAATTAAAAAATACATGTATGTTATCATTGTTTGTATGTAGGGAACTTTTATCTATCAGATCATTTAATTGTTCTAGTATATGAAATTATGATTATAGTCTGCCTTTTAGTTTAAATGTCATTTTGAAACATATATGCATTGTAAATACAAAATTTAGCTGAAATACTTTTTAAAATATATCAAAACCATGTTAAAACCATCAAAATCGGATAAAAATCGATGATTCTACAGTCTTTTAATATCCGACATAAAATATCTGCCAATCTTGCAAAATGTGTGATGTCCAGAATTTATTTTTGATATTCCTGTATTATTTTTATTATTTTCGCTGTTCCATTGTAGTACTTCCTTCCTTTAAATTATCCTCCTTAAAATAGTACAATAAAGAAAAATCAATTAATTTCTATGACTGAAATGGAAGTATTTTAGAAGAATTCAAAGATACATAAAGCCTTTTGACCTAACAAAGCGTAGTCACAACAGTTCAATAACAATTTAACTTTAAAAGAAATTTTTCATTTTCATAGCTACTTTTCAAGAATCTGTCTTGCGACATGTCCATGCAAGTAAAAATGAGATGAGAATAGATCAGTAAGAAAAAATAATAAAATTTTTATAATTCAAATTTAATTTCAAAAGTAATTAATTTCTTGCTTGCCTGCAAATTTGGCTACTGCTGCCTTAGTTCAATCAGGGACCTGCCATTTCGTTCAATCAATTGACTAATTTCTCGGCTTCGCCATCATATTCAGAAACTTTGGAGCAAATATCAATTTGCAACAGTAAATTGTCAGCTACAGGCCTACCACATGTAATACTATTTTCTTGATTCAAATTTCAAGTAAAACTGACGTTTTTTCTCCACTAACCCATCTCTCACCGTTCAAACAATTTAATGATGATTGACAGCTCAAACTGACCAACACCCGCATGTGTGGCGTATCCTTTCGGGCCCCTACAGTGAAAACAATGCCCTGGTTGCATTTGGGATTCCAGATCGCCGGAAAGCGCCAAGCTAACAACGGAGTAATTTGATTCGATCATAAACAACAATGAAAGCTTGTAACTGCTAAAAATGTGACTTCTGACAAAACAAAGACCTGACAGTTGATAGGGTTAAATATGAGTTTGTAAATTAGCATTACATACGGAAGTCTCTTCTTCTACTTGCAGTAAATGTGTAAGGACATGATGAGATAAAAGTTCTATAAGAGATATTTTATTTTAATTAAATCAAGCTTTTTGGTTAAAATGCATAAACACATCCCTGGTTCCAAGGTACCATGCATGGGGTATTAAGTGTAGTCATGTTAGCGCTTTCCCTGTTTTAAGTATACCTACTGCCGAGAGGATGGGGAGGGGGAGGAGGGTAGGGGGGGGAAGGGGAGGGAGTAGGGATGGGGAGGGGAAGGGAGGGGAGTAGTGGATGAGGAAGGGGGATTTCTGACGGTCCTGGAAAGAAAAGGAGTATGCCTTAAACACGGCAGCGGGCGGCTATTGATTTGTCAAGGGGTGTGGAGAATACTGAGGCCCCATGCCCTGTTCCCCCCGAAAAAGCCGTTCTTTCCCTCAAAAAAG
>JAIGNY010001789.1:20000-23393 GCA_020152595.1 Chiridota heheva | reverse complement strand
ACGATACAAAGATATTAGCCTACCAAGTTAGGTCATATGCTTGGAAGCATTTTAAGCCGCCGCTTGTATGTTCTTGTACACTTACCTCATGCTTGCAAATCACGAAGAATTAAGCCTAGCTGAAAGCCTAGTTGAAATATTCAACACCGTTCATTCGAAAAACTTAACCAGCATATATTCAACACAAACGTTTCATCAGATCTGGGAGCTGTGTTTTTCTTCCCGATACTGCACTCAACACACAGCCGGCCGGATCACATTCTGATTTCAGCGCTTCTTTTATGGGACGCCAAGTGGGCAAAAACTCTGCGGTAAATGAGTAAGCCCGCCTTCTATGGTTTACCATCGCTTCATATATTCGACCGCCTACTAGATTACCACCGAGTTTTTGCCCATCAGACGTTACAGAGAATAGACCAATTAGGAGCCTCTCTCACCACCGGTCACAACTTTATGGACGAATCAGATTTGTATGATATTATTTATGTGCAATCTTGCAAAATTATTTTTGGCAGTGTGGAATATTGCTCAACATCTGAGACAGGCGTTCACAGATTATGAAACGTGTGTAATAATTTTAAGTTGTATTATATGGTACTCGAGAATACCACATTTAGTGCGTAAGAGAAATTAAAAAAATGTTTAGAAATATATGTAAATCATGTAATCTTATTACGCAAGTCATTTGAATGTTCATTGCTTTGATCCATTGTTGAAGAAGAAGGCAATTTTCGGGGGAAAGGAGGTGGAAAGTGGGGACTAATTTTCTGTTAACTGCAGATCGACCTTCATTCACTGTGTACCTGCATTTTTGAATTTATGCATATTTATTCATTACGGCCCCATTTTAAATTGATATAGGCCTATTCCTTTCCAGGCCAGAAAGGGAAAGGAGAGGGAAAGGGTGGGGGGGGGGGATTCTGTCTTACGGCAACGTTATGTATAACATGCATAATGTGATAGGCCAATGGTAAAAATATTTTTCTGATTATTTAAAAGAGGAATTTTTTTCTTCTTTTTCAGTTTGCTGTTGGAATCATCAGAAAATCAGCGGAAAATGTATTGTGCCAAAAATATGCTTCGTATATAAGTTATATTAATATCAGAAGTTGAAAACAGCTTTTCAATAATTGTCAATGTTAAAAAAAGGATAGGTCTATAAAATCAGAAGAGATATTTATTTAATATATAGCATACTCCTCATTTTGTGTATGTAAGGAATATGATGAAAAGTCGACTTTGTTTAGGTTATACGAGGCTCTTGCACGCACACGCAGGAGATACGGTGATAGAAACTGTCATAGACGTATAGATGCATTAGCTAAAATTCATAAAAAGCTACACAAACCGACAAACACTTGTAACTTGAAGGTAGCAAAATAAATCATGAAAACAAATTACTTTCAAATTACCATTTTAAAATTTCGGCCTTGCCCAGGTTACATGCAATTATATACCCTGCAAACACATCACTCAGGAACTATACCGTACCATATTAAATATATTGATAGAAGCCAGGGACGCCGGAAAGAAAAGGGGGGAAAGAGGGGGGGGGGGACGATCACTCTCCTGCCCTTATCGAAGGGGGACAGAAGTGCCCTCTTTATAAATGTATGGTTTTTATTCAAGAGATTTGTAGGAATAGTTCTATAGATAGCCTATCACCCCTGCATATTTTGCTTTTACTGAGCTTTGTTAGATTCTCAAGTCCCAAGACTGCTAGCTACCAGGCAGTAAAAGTTTATTCCAGTTTCGTTTCGTCATAATCGTGTAATATCAATTATGATATTATGCGAAATCTTTGGCATTGTACGACTGTGACAGTAGTGTTGTTATGCGGGCAAGCTCTCTCTCTCTCTCTGGTGAATTTTGAAACAATTGGAAATTTAGTCACATATATGCAGGGGTGGACAATCAGACGAGTAGCTCCGTAAATTTTCAATATGAGTTGCCTCAGGATTTTTTTTTAATTAAAGCCTTAGCAAATGTTTGTGCTACATAATAACCAATGGAAGATTGCACATAAAAAATCGCAAATTTTACAATTCCCTGGAAAATGTTAATTAAACCAATGGAAATGAACAATAGTTTAATGCCAAGAAAATTTAGATCAAAGACTAGGCATAGCCTATGTGACCTACTTGGGAAAAGTGTTGGGAAAAGTGTCCCCTCTGTACACAAACAATAGCCGTTATCTTGCACTACCTCTCATTATCAGCTGACTTTGCCCTTGATAGATATCACCAAAATTGTAAATTGTTATCATTAAAGTAAACAAATACTACAAAGTATAGTTCAAATTCCGGTTTTGTTGTCACTTCTTCACCACAGTCTGGCAGTTATGGAAGTGAGCTGTGTGCATAATTCTGCCCTGCAACAGTATAGAGGCCGCGCCAATCCACACACAACACACAGGTTTACCATGCGTTTACCGTAATATACATTTAATGACCCTGACCTGACAACACACTAATCGTTTAAGGACGCAGATCGCGTTTGAGGACCTGAACATACGTTCTTAAACGTTTTTGCTATAAAAAAGAAATTTTTTCTTTCAAGATGACGCTTGGGACGTTTTACAGATGTCCTAATGAACCGGTTGAATCTGATATTTCATTTCACACTTCAGAGTGCTAAAATTTCCACACTGATTTATTTTTTATATATGGATTACGCCATAAATTCTTAACACACTTATAACCAATCAGCAAACTTATTCGTCGCGACTGCAATTAAGTAGGCCTATACATGAATTTGTCCAAGCGGTCTGAGTACTTAGTTATTTAGTAAAAATGAAAATTATGTAACACCCACAGAAGTCCTTAGATGAATAGTTGTTTCAGATCTTTTCCTGGGTTATTAATTGCGTAGCAAAACTTAAAAATTTGTTTCATGTCCTTAGAAAGATTGCTTACTTTTGAAATCCCCAGGCCTTACCCCACATACAATCAACAATGATAAAACAAAGTTGTTGTTTCAGCTCCACTACATTATTCTTCTGCATGATTTAGTCCTCAAATGGATAGTTGGTATCAAGGTCCTCGATCAGTATGTGAAACACGTATGGGTGTGCTTGTGTGTTTTCATCTTCATGATCAGCTTATTTGTAAAACAATTAGATTGGATAATGCAGTTATTTCTCCCATGTTACCACATGTAGGCGGGATTTGGCGGAGCAATTTGGAAGTTGCCTCAAATTTTTTCTCCAATTATTGATCTTGTTTTTGATAATTTTTGTTGGCAAATCCGTTGGCAATCCCGCCTATGGTACCACATATTGTTAACTTTTCTGTCATTATTTATGTTGTTGTGGAAGTAACGATACCTAATATTAAGGCTACCCTAACCAGAAAGGTATTCGTAAGTATTCCAATTTGTATTGGTTTTAAGTAC
>JAIGNY010001789.1:0-15000 GCA_020152595.1 Chiridota heheva | reverse complement strand
CACTTTGGTAAAATGCGTTTAAAGCATGATAACGAAGCCAATGGCATATCTGAAATTGGTAGATATGATCTGCGTGAGACCAACCCAATTCTCAAATGCGTACTCCTTGAACCACTTGTCAAAGTGTTCCTTTCTTGCCGCCCACTGTGGTGTCAAACTTTTCCAGCAGGGTAAGTCCTCATCGTTCATGACTTCAGTAAGGCTGGCAAGAACTTCCCTTTCTACAAGTCCTTTTTCCTCGTCATTTTCCAACTCCCATTGTGAAAATTCATATTTCTAGCTTGCCCCCCTCAGAGAACACCCTGCATCCAGAATTTGGTCAAGTATATCAAAACAGTCCCTATTGGCCCATTGGACGGCTTCAAGATACCGGCACATGGCCAGCATCTTACCAATCTTTGCCTCCCAGTACAGTTGGCAATCAAGCTCTGGCTAGGTTGACACTTTTACTCTCTCCGCCCTCCACCGTGAGAAGCTCTATGTCAAGTACTTGCCGTAACACGTTTGTATACTCATGGTCATATTATGACAGATGCGAATGTATTGCATCACATTTGTCAAAAATACCCGCCAGCTGCAGCCTGTCCCTTTGAGCCCGACGCACATGCCGATACATACTCTTTGCCCAAACCTTACAAATTTCGAATGCATGGTTACAGCCATGAGTTTGTAGTACCAGTGAGTGTTACCAAACATTGCGTCTTGTGACTGACAGACTGAACGTGGTTGTATGAACCGTGTAGGACAAGCCCTTAAAACTATTTTCGGCTGCTCTTTCGTTGGCTTTGATCGGTCCAATTACCTGAAGGAAAGAACATAAAAACTTTTAAAATGTACTTCTTTTTTGTCAACCTTTTGCACATATCGGCCCCAAGAAATACCAGAGCAGTAGCCTTGGGTAAACCTATTCCAATGGTCTTTGGGTTCCTTGACCCATCTAGCCTAAAAAAAAACAGCTTCTAAAATTGGAGGTGGTCCTGCCATCAAAATGACTGACCAAAACTACCTGGGAGGAAGACAGCTCTAGCCGCTGTCTTTCGTCTAGAGGTAAAGATTTGTGAGCAGAGTTTCCACATCCACGCTAGTCATGGCTTTGATAAACTCCTCTGTATGATCTCTTATAATTTTAGAGTCTTGAATATTAGTGGTATAGAAAAATACATGATAAACACCCTTTGGCAGTTTCGGTCCCTTCATGCCATCTGATATTTTCAAAGGTTTAGGGTTGGTGCCGGTCTTCCCGCCGAGTGCAGCTGCAACAAGTTTGGCAGGAATCTTTGACAAATCAGACAGCGATAGCATCTGAATTATATCCTCCATCCTCCGGGAGAAGTAGGAATAACACAGACAGTATGTTGTGAATGCCTCGTCGTTCTATGAAAACAAGAATTTCTTACATGATTTTTTACATTTCATTCCGTGTTTTGGGGTTTTCACAGATTCCACCGGCTCCACCTTCACCTTGACGGGTACGGGTTCAGGTTCAGCCTCCGATGCATCCGACTTAGCAAATTTAGCCTTATGGGTAGCACAGCCTTCCTCCTCCGCCTCCTCGGCCTCCTGGGCTTCCATGTCAGACAGCTCACCTTCCTCGGTAGCTTCAGGTTCTGCCACACACTCCGAATCAGACGACATGGTGGACGTTTTGGTTTTGTCACACCCTTCATCAGAGGTGTATCAAAGTCATCGTCACCCTCAGAATCACTGCCGGTCACCGCTGTAGTGCTGCTCGTACGTTTCAATGTATTAACAGTTTTTTTAGGCACTCCTGGTGTTCTAGAGGCTTCCTTGCCTGCCGGTGTGACCGGGATATGAAAATGCAAAGAAGGCTCAATTTTCACTTGCTTCTTTGCCAGTACTTTTCCAGAACCAGATGGTACTGATTTGATATTCTTAACAGATTCCATGATAAATTCGTTTGTTTTGATTTTAGAAATAAATTTGAAAGTTTCTTATGGTTGTGAAATCAATCAGATCGAATGATTTTACAATGATATTGCACCTCTATATTTAGAAAAAAGAGCGCCAAAACTTGTTTTTATTTTACCCCCAACTGCTTGTGTACAAACTGCAATTTCGTTACCTTGTCACACCGAAGTGTGTATAACTTGATTACCTGTTATTTACAGAACAGTCACGCTTTTACAAAACTGTCACATTATACTACGAATACAATGCTGACACCAATCTATCATTTTCTTCCAAGTTTTCTTTCTTAAAAGTGGCAAGAATGTCATCAAACTGTAACCTCTTACTCTTAATTTTAGGAAATACAAACAATATAAACCACATAATAATGAGAAATCTGGCTGGACTTGACATGATGACCTTTTAATGTTGGTAAATTTACCTATGAACTCTTTGATGAGGTCGGGCCGCTCTTGCCCCAACGAATAAAAGAACTCAAATGTGGACCGCTAATATAATAATAAACCCAATGCTGCCCGCTTTTCCGCCTAATTTTTGTATTTGTGATAATAATGCTACCAGGCATGTACATGTGGTAGAAGAGTTCATTGGCCCCGTGAACGCCATTATGTACCAAACAAGTTAAATTTCTAAGTTTACTATCCTGCTTTATCAAGTCTTGCAGTTGGTATGTGCTAAGTAGAGCCATTATTCCTCTTTTATTACTCAACGATTTGCAGTTTCTGTCGGTTGTGCCCGATGGTTAGAACTGCTTCATATTCAGCGATAATCAAAATCCTTTAAGGTTTATTTCTGGCGGCGCTGTCTTTAAGGCGAAGTTCATGCTCCCTGCAACATCCGTGTTGTAGTTCCCTTGCCAATGGCTTGCATCCGGGGTTAAGTCAAAGGCAAAAATTGTGTTTCCTCCCCCCATGTTCTTGAGACCTATATTTTCTGATACCGTTGACAAACCAAGCACGGTCCTTAGACGTGCCCTGGTTTCTGCTTTGCTCATCCCTGTAGACGTGACTGTCCATTTCTCTCGGGGGTGATAGGTACTACCGATACCGATACTTGCAGACTTTCTAAGTTTGCGTCAAAGAAGAAGAACTGATTCTTCTCGAGATCTCCCGTAACTGATGCATCCTTCATATGCACGACAAAAATGCGTTTTGGCGTGTGGTCAAACAACGTCTGGTTCAGCGAAACGGTAAGCAAATCCTTTGGTAGAGATATCATCCGAGTTTTTACCTGCTGGTATGGTATCAAGAGGGGGGTATCAATCCATTGCTGATCGATTACTTTCAATGTTTGTGGGGATACATTCACCTTTCCCACCCGCAGACTAGCTTTTGCTAAATGTAAGACAGCTATCTCATCGTCCTTATCAATCACAGAGTTTGCGTATGAGTTACGTTTGAACCATATATCAATTTTTATTCCGTCTGGAATGAGACGTTGCGATTTAAAAATATCCGCCGCGGGGCGCCCGGCGTATTCTGTGTACTTGTTCTTTATACGTTTAGTTTCATTGGCCATCGATGAGCATTGAAACGCGCTGCCCACGGCTGCCGTCTTACTACCTTTCCATTCCCAATCTTCAAGCATCCCTTCCGTGTACGTTGTGCCCGTCGTTGCGGCTGGAACGTAATCATCAGGTTCAGTATCAGGCAATGCCGTCTGGTAGCATCCTTGCATCTGACCTGTAGTTGTTTTCCAAAAAGCATCATACGATAGCAGAGTCTCCAGGTAGGCCTTATAGGGGTACATCTGCATAGGGTTACTCATCCGAACCCCGTTAAAAAATACGTCCACGGCCGACCACACAGTGTGTAAAATGTTGGTAGCATAAATGCATTTTTTGTATCCTCAAACTCGTCAGAGCTATCCAGCAACCCTATAGTGATATATAGGATAGTATAGTATAGATCAATAAAGACACCTTTTGGCTGAGCTGGTATAACAAAGTGTAGATCGCCTTGTCCTGTAACACCCTCCTGCGGTAAAAGAATTTCATCTTCCATCTGCAAAATTGATGTTTGGCTTGGGGGTCTGCTGAAAACAATTCCAAACTACTAATATCGTTCACCTCTTTTGTCTCAGCCGAGCCAATCTTGCGTTTCTTTAAAAAAAAAGCTAAGGGTGTGTCAAAATCTAACTCCATGCTGACGTGTCTGTCGTGAAATGATGTAAATGTGGTAAGCTAGTTTTGTTTTATAGGTATGTAGCTTTGTACATTACTCGTCTTCTTGCATCGATAAGAATACGCTCGTCATGTTCCACATAGGTAAGCAAAGTAACTGTCTCACTCAAATTTTCGGCGAATGTCATTTTGATTGTCAAAGTACCCTCCTCGTTATAATTGACGCTCCGGCCTGCGGACCGGTCCGGTGTCAAGTCGAACCTAAAGACGGTATGGCTATGAGCCCATGTAGTGGGAGACATGTTGATCGTATCATTAATGTTTGTCAGGCCAATGGTATCAAGCATCATACGGTACGCTTCAAGATACTGTACTCATGTAGTACCGGTACCAGTCATTACCAATTTTACTTCCTGATGAGGATAAAGCTGATCTCCCACTTTGAGTTGTATGCTGCTCATCTTGAAATGTTCCTAGAACAGTGAGTCCTTCTCTTTATCCCCGGCAAAGGCTGCATTATCCACCAACATCACCACAACTCTATTTGGCAGGATACCCTCATCACCTGGTGGTGTACCGTCTTCATACCTGAAGCGATGGTGTGATCGTACACCTTGGACCTTTTGAGAGGTATTCTTACTCTTGTGGTCATCCACTGCCGTTCGATCTGCAATTTCTTTTGGGCAGTGACTCGAGCCCTGTTGTAAAGCAGCGTGGCCTTTGTAATTGCAATACCGAAGTTCTTAGCTTTTGTTGTGGCGTCACCAGCTAACATGTTAAACTCGGCCGGTGTGCGGTATAACTTGATCCTCACGTTAATTAAATTTGGAAGCAGCAACGGTGACTTAAACACAGCCACACACAAAGGGCCGAATAGCTTAAAAGTTTTCGCCGCCGTGGCACCGTTACGCATGTTTGTACCAGCTGTGCTTCGGGTACCCCTTATCTGATATTTACCGTCCTCGTTTATTTTCGCTACAAAATTTGCAAAATCAGCCCCCTCTGGCCAAGTAACAAAATCAACATCTGTAAAAATCTTAGAGCTTTCAGCATCTGTACCATACTTACAATTTAAAACATTGCTCCCTGAGGACCGTGTGCCAATGGCTGAGCTCGACAGGGTCCGTAGGTAACTAGATCATACGGGGAAACAGCAGTTTGTACGCCGACTTCCCAGTCTGAAGTAAGACCTATCGGGGTGACAAGGCTTTGCGAAACTTTATGTTGTGCTGACGACGAGCCCCCGTCCACATGCCAGAAAATTTCGTTTCCTCTAACAGATGTCATTCTAAATTACACGCCCTGGTCTAAAATGTAAATCTATCACTGTAACACCTGATGAGAATCCCGATCATCACCATCTGTTTCTATCCACAAATGCACAATTACTTATATTAGTTTCGTTTACGGGGCTGTATTTTAAGATACTTGGTCTATAAATTATGTCTCCGCCTTCACTAACGATTGCTGTACCAAGCAGCTGTTTCGATTCGTTGTTGAGAGGCTGAGGGTCGATCAGACTGCAGTAAAGTCTTATCTCGCCTATCCCGCCCGTAAAGGGGTGATTAGTAGCAAGTTTTACTCTATGTTTACCTTTACCAAATACAAGCGTCTCAACAGAATAGATCAGCGTATTATCTTCATTCTGCATACCATAATAAGTAATAAGGAGGCCTGGAATGGATAAGGCTGTTGCTGGCGCCTTCATTGTTAGCTGAATTTTACTGTTATCGGTCTCTTCAACCTTGAGATAGGCGCGGCATGCCTCATCCGCCATCCATGTTTTTTTAAACAGGACCTTTTTAGTTACGTTTCGTATTGGGTTTACTTCACATGTCCCTTTTAGTCCCTGTAGCTATGTACCTCATCACAGTATTCCTACTATGTACCAAATAAAGATAATCAGGGAAATAAGCAGCTGTAACACCCACCTCCCACTCTCCCTCTAATAAAATTGGTCTGGGTGCAGGGACCACACAATTTGCCGTGGTATTTTGAGCAAAATTATTCACCCCCGCATTGCTGGGTACGGTCCAGGTAAAAGCGGTGAAGGAATGTAGACGAAAACTTCCGGTGCCAATCCAATATTTTAATAGCCACTACTTCTAAAGAGTGATATGAAGAATGGTATTATTTTGACATTTTAACTGTTTTAGAAACCTAATAGAAAATATTTATTACACCAAAATATATTTTGAAGAGTCACTAAGAGATAGTGAAGGGGAATAATATTATTTAGAAATTTGAAATGAACGAGGCTATAGTCTCACCGGATGTAGTGAGATAAGCACCTCACTCGGTAGGCACTACATACTAGGCAGTACTTGCAGTACTTGTATAGCAGCAATGTAGTGGCTATCACAGATATATAATACCAAACTTTGAAGTCACTCCCATTGGATCCTACACTAACTTGTTGTGCCAGATTTGGAACCCACGTGCTAATTTATTTACATAATCTAGGCTTTTTTCAGTCGTCGTACTATCAGCAAACTATTTCTAAAGCAGACCAACAGTTTCCCGAGTAAGCGAACGGTAAAAGCAAGTAAGTTATGCCTATTTTTATGTTTTAGCTCATTATCCTGAAATATTTAAAAAGAAAATAATTACTTGGAATAGTTAAGCCATATCAAGTGCTCGTAAATAAAATTAAGCCCCGAATATAATCTCAAATGAATCGAGAGTGAAGACGTTCATTGTCTCACTAAACTCCACAGTGTGGAATGTATACCTATTTCACGAGGTGGCATCTTCAAGCTATTATTTGGGACTTGTGTATATTAAACGTTAGGCTTACAACTTCAAAACAATACATGAATGTGGCGATTAGTTTGAAAAATTATTATCTCAGTCTCAGTTGTAACGTCGTCACCACGTATTGAGGAATGTGTATACTAACTAGGTAACATTGGTGGTGGTTGAAATTCGGGTTACTCACCATAGGCCTTATTGCATGCCTAAGTAAATTTACTCCTACGCCCAAATAACATAACAAGATGACAGGCGAAGACATGAAAGAAAGGCTATATCACATCATAGAAAACCCAAACACGGGCCAACACAAAATAAAATTTAAAGTAAACGCAAAGATGCTCAAAGTTACTAAAGAATTTTTATAAAAGCTTGTTCATTTAAAAAAAAAAAAAAATTAATAAAAAAATTACTTAGGATCTACCTTGCAGCACTCTATACTTTACTAACGTTAGAACCAGCAAACTTCATTGAGTTAAGCTGATGTAGTTGTATAGTTGTAGGCCTATAGTAACTAGCACTACACTAACTAGCACTACACTAACTTAGAAATCAAAGTTAACCAATGTAACATTTTCATCTTTTCCTTATGATGCAGGATGAAGCAAGACATTGCCACATAAGTCTTACCTTGCAACAGCCTAACAAAGAGGGTTTTATGATTTTGAAGATACAAGAAGGCAGATTACCAAAATTCTGAAAAGTGTGATTGATACGTGTACTGTGATGTTATTTTTTCAAGTGAATATTCAAGTGTCGTCATATGCAGTGCCGTATTCAGCTTTCGATTCCAGAGGGTGGGGCAAATAGTAATTATTGGAAAAGAGCTGTATGCAGAGACGTATAGGAAGCAATGGGAGATTCTGATTTCACCTTCCTGATTTTGAGGTATAATTGATACTAATATAAATTTGAAAAAATGAATGAAAATTTGTCAAATTATTTGAACTTTTGGTACACTTTTGGAAATTTGTGTAACTATTTTAAAACATTAGGCAGCATTTCCTGAAAATGAGAGATTTTTTGTAGAAACTTGCCGGAAGATCGAAGAAAAAAAATTCCCAAAGATCAGGGAAAATTGCACGAAAATAAAGTAGTAGCATAAAAGTTCCCAAAAATTAAAGAAAAAATTATGACAATTAAAGAAGTTTCTGGAAAACTGAAGATGAACCAAATTAATCAATTCATTTTTCATTGTTTATTTCCCTAATATGATGTATAGCGTATACTGGTATACCCCACTACTTACATTTACATACCGAATTTCACGGGGAGCTGGAGGGGGGGGGGTTCCACTGTAATAATATGAGATCTACTTTATTATCCTCATCACCATGCGTATCAATACTCTTCAGATTATGTACCATCTGAATCATCCTCTTTCATCACCGTGCATTCATGTAATCACATCGTCAATACGCTTCATCGGACAGTGCAACATATAAACTATTAATTGTCTTACGTCTCTTATTCATCATCTTAAGTGGAACTCCCAATATACCCCCATGACCCCCACTGAACACGCCACTGGTCATATGACATCAATCCAAAAATGAGAGGATGCACAAGATGTTGAAGCACAAGACGGTGAAACTATTTCTTTAGTGAAGTTGGAGTTCTGAAATGAAGATCATATAAATACTGATACCACCATTTTTATTTCATACTGTTGATTCTTTACAGGATAGTTGATTGTCATTCATTTTTGTGACAGAATTTGTAACACAATTTGAATTGAGTGATCATATGAAACTTCAAGCTTCACAGAAACACGACTCCTTATGGAAGATTTTATAGAGTACCTTGTGTAAATTATAAAACAATGTAAACAAGCTTGTTATGAAACTGCCACTGTTTGTACCCACATTACAACTGACCGTTATGTGAACTTCTTAGAATAACTGTATATTACTTATTTTGTCATAATAAGTAGCTTCCCCATCAGAATGAAACTTGATTTGATCAGGGCTTGATCTGAATATCATAGTACACCTTGATACACAACAGTAAGGACTGATGTATTTTAAATTAAATTGATAAAGCTATATTTAATAAATAAACTACTTGCAGCTAGCACGATGTTTAGAATTTAAAGTTAAGCAATCTATCATTTCCATTATAATGCAGGATGAAGGACATACATCAAACAGAGCAAGATGTTACCATATGGGCCTAATCTGACCATAGAGTACCAAGGAGGGATCTATGAAGATGCAGTTTACCAAAATTCCAAAGTTATAACAAGTACAATAGTGAACATTAAAGTGATGTAAAATCCAGAAATGAGAGGATGCATATTATGGCGAAGTAGAATTGGGTGAAACTGTCTTTTAGTGAATTTGGAGCAAATTCTGACATGAAGATGATAAAAGACACACCGTTTTTATTTCATGATGATGATTCATTTAATACTGCTGTAGTGTTGTTGAGTGTAATTAAATAGTTATGACAGAAGTTTGTTGTATAAATGGTTTGAAAATTAAAGTTTTATTGAAACACCAAACTTTGACTCCCCAATGAAAATAGGGTACTTTCTTTTATTCATGAAACAATATGAAACAACATATAAAAGCAAACTGCCACTGATTTAACAAACATTCAGTTTGTATGTACACTGTTGTGTTTGATATTATACAGAAATCAAAACTTTGCATGATTTCACCAAAAAGTGTAAAAATCCTATCAATGGCCTATTTCAGGTACCGCATAAAGTTATAAACAATTTCATGTAATTTTGTTTGTACTTGGAACTGCTATCATCGGACAGAATACTGTACATGTACAATATATATCAGAGATTAACAGTTTTTTCTTGAATTTGTACTGTTACCTACTGTTTGGAAGCTTGTAGAAATAGTACGGTTGATGCTGGGGGTCTTATGGATAGAAAAATTAACTTATGCTAATAAATACCTTTAAATTCTCATTTCTGTTAAATAATTGTGATATTTTCAAATTTTGAGGTAACATTTAGTTTTGTATGACACTCTTTTGTAGACAATTTCTGTGGTGCCAATGACCTTACACGGAGTATAGACAGCCGCAATGTTTCAGAAGTACCAGATGTATATTTAAGAGGATTTGCTCAAGCAGACTTGGAGAAAAAATAATGAAATTCTTTCATACTGTACCATCCTTTGGAATGAAATTTGAAAATGGCAATATCCTGAAAACTGCTAAACTTTGTAAGCTATTGCATGAAGATAATGTTGACCAAAACAAAGATACCCACTGAGTGGAGCAATTATGTATTTGTAGAGAAATGTTTTATGTATTACAATTTTATTTTCAAACTGTTTGCATTCATCGGAAAACTTGCTGTGAGTCAAAGGAATAAAAACAAAGATATCATATATTTATTCATCATGTCATGGCAGATAAAGTGAATGTCTTATTATTCATAAATATTTACCTGCATGGTGATGCAGGGCCGTAAGTCTTATTTGGAAAGTGGAGGGACATGACCTCTTATCCCAAAAGTGAGAGACAACAGAAAAATTTCCCTAAAATGTACTGAATTTGTGAAATTTGCTGAAAAGTGTGTGGCGGAGGAAGGGGGCAGGGATTACTGCCCGTGGTAATGTATGCGATGTGTACAATAAACTTTACTCTTGAAGTAGATAATGTTCCTTGCATTTTTCCTTTGACACATAGTTTATTATAGTGAAATTACACAGAGACATTTGAGACAGACGTCTGTAGTATCTCTCTCGAGAGGGATACAGAGATCCATGTCTCCATACCATCCATATGTGAGGCATATATGCATTATATGTGCCACCCAAGCAGGTGCTTTTTTGCATCATTTTCTTAGTGCAGGTGTCTTTTCTGCATAATTTCATAGTGCAGGTGTCTTTTCTGCATATTTTTATAGTGAAGGTGTCTTTTTCATAGTGCAGGCCCCAAAAATGCTGCATTTTCTCTGTTAATTTTGTACTGCTGATCCATTTTTACAATATTTTTGCTGAATACTTGATACTGCTTGTATCAAAATGACTTATTTAATACTGCGGGTATCAAAATTGAATAATTTCATACTGCAGGTACTCAAAGATATACTATGGGTATGGTTTTTGGTTGATCGGGTTGCACATCCCTACCACCCTTAGTAAGAAGTGCACACCGCCCCCTTCCTTTTCCTCCACCCTCTCTCCCGGTATCTTTTTATGGAACAAAATACTTGTTAACCATTTTGAAATGTCAAATCAAAATGCGACTGAAGTATTCGCCACGAGGCTGTGAATGTCCTTACATTGTGCAGAAATAACATATTCAGTTGATTGATCAAACTGAAAAAACAGATGACAGTACTTCATAGTTTGTGTATACCATTAAGCGCATGGAATTAAAACTATTCACTTTAACAGCCACAAATTATAATTTAACAATGACCATTGGAAGCAGAATCTTATTACACAATGACAATTATAAGATTTGAAGTGATTATTTGAACCTTTTCCCACTATATTGAATGCGAGTAAATGAAGGTGTACATCCAATTTAGATGAAGATTAGTAGAAACATATTAACCTTGGCTACAAGTTCAAAAGAGAGTAAACATGCTGCTTTTGATTTAGCAACCAAATCAATTTTAAAGGATAATGGACATCTAGAGGCAACATGGGCTTAATTGTTTAAAAGACTATGGACGTCTAGAGGCAACATGGGCTTAATTGGCTTAAAATATGATGTAAATCATTGAAATGGCAAATAGTCCATTAAAATTGTTTAAGAATTGACCAATTAACTGATCTTTTATTTTTAGCTGTTATTGCATCAAAAACTGTGACATCAATGGAGGAAGGATCCTTCATTACTTTTTGCAAATCTGTTTTTTTTTTCTATTCCTCTGTCAATGTAGTTTGAAATATTGCATTGGTCTTGGAGCAAAAGGTTTGGAACTTGGTCATATCCTGAATGATTTATCTAGAAAAGACATTAGGAAAATAAAAGTAGCTAAATTTGAAGAATACAATTTAAAGAATTACATAAATGTGTTCCTCTTACTATGTCACAAATTCTGCACAAATTAACAAATTTTGAAACTTTATTTAGTTATAACTTTAAAATTAAATAAGCCTTTTACAAAATTAAAACAATATTCTTCTCAGATTTCCATGCTCTTTCATACATTTTTAATTTGCTAGATGTCCATAGTTCTTTAAAGAAGTGGTCCATCACCATCATTGTCATAAGCCTAATTTGGTTTTGGCAAAATGTGGTTAAGATATTAGAAGCCCTGCAATGAAGAGAATGAGGATGCACAACAATACAGAAGAATGGTGAGATGGAAGAAAAATGTCATTAGGGATATTCCATTATGACCAACCTGTCTTATACATTTGGAGGATTAGTTTGCTTTATTAATTTATAAGAATCTTCATGAGCTACATAGTCAGGAGGATTATGATCTGATTCAGAACTGTACTTGCTGGAAAAATGAAAAATGAAATTTAAATGTTGTAAATGAGGCTTTCACCTGTGATTTAATAATTCAACCTTTCCATGGACCGGTAAACTGAACTGGCAGGTGAGAAGGAGGAGAAATATTGAAGGTTATGAAAATTATTAAATGTGCAAGATACTGGTAAATTTAAAATTGTCATGAAAATGATTAATTAAATGTGAAAGATACTGTTTGAAATTATACACATTTGTCATTATTATTATTTCTATGTCATTTTTGTTCATTTGTAAGAAAATGTGACTATTAAATCTCATTATGAGGCACTGTCAACCTTTGTCATCTAAAAGAATTTTTTTTCACCTTCTCTTTAGTCAGCCTACACATTGTATTTGAAATTGACTTTTTTCATATACTTTCAGTATTATAAAGTGAGCACACTTCTTATCTTTAGCTGATTATTTTGAATTGATATGCAGTAAATCAATATGAGAATACCACAAGAATTTAACACACACACACAAAAATTGTTTTAGAATAACAATTTTTTCTTCCTAGGAGATATGCCATTACCTCTGAGCAATTATATATCTAAAATTGCAGTTACATTTTTCCTCATAATTTGATAATCCATGGGCTATATGTAAACTAAACTATTTCTTTCAATAATGTATCAGTGACTTCAGGTAGGTTTTTCTTGTTTGTACAAGTGTTTAATATCACTCTAGAATCTAGGTTTGTTTCTGGTGAGCCAGAGTATGTAGGCCAAATAAGTAGTTTAAAACATTGACAGTGATCCCAAGGAATGGCACACATTAACAAGAAGCAGTGTGTGTTTTGGAGAGCCAGTGGAATGAAATTAATAGGTATTACAATTATTCATTCAAAGACCAACAAATTGGCTTTCACCCTACAGAAAAGAAAAGAAAAAAACTTAACTTGTCAGGCTTTTTAACAAAGGTATATATACTGTAATTATCTAACTCTACCTGAACCACAACTAATAAAGGCTTTCGCTAGGCATACTCTGTACTGTAGACATTAACATTGAATGCCGGTAATACGCTGTTTGTTATAAAAAGAAACGATTTTGAAGAATAAAATGCACATGGCTTGTCATGCCAGATGAAAACAGTGCTTGCTAGGAAACTATTAGGCCTAAGCATGCAGTGATGTTACTGCTTAGGCTAGGTCACATGTGACGTAATTTTGTCACCTCCGGCTCTCATTTAAGACTTTTGTAAGGCAGGCTTATATTACTAACATCTCTATTCATCTGTACACGGGAGACTGTTATATTGATATCATGAATTTACGCGAGCGAACGTTAAATTCATCTAGGCCTACACACTGTTTCATAGACGTATACGTGGTACCAGTACACATGCAATAACGCAATTACGCACTACAACACCCAGAAAATTAACTGATCAGTTAGCTGTTTAGGTAGACAGGTGCTGTAAATATTAGACTTGAAATTCCGTATATTTTATATTATTTGGTAATAAGAACATAATCATTTTTTGTCAAGCAATTACTGCATTTTCAATTAAAAGTGAATCCTAAATTACGGAAAAGTAAGTCTACTTGAACTTGCGAGTGAGTAGACTTCTATATATGAATATCCAATGCGGATTCTTGCATATGCGCACGGTGTACGCACACTCTAATGAGAACTCACCTTGCCTCGCTCTGACGTCAAAGTTTGGTATCTACCTTATTATATATCTGTGGTGGCTATAGCGTATAATACGGTCAGAATGTTGACTATACCGGATGCGGTTCTGAAACTTAAAGAGCTAAGTTAACAGGTTAAGAAATTGTTAGCGTCCATCACGTAAACACTGTAATCTTGCAACCTGTCAAATTCGGCGTGGGTAGAATTTATTTCATGAGAACCAAGTTGCAGATCGTCTTTATTTATTGTATCTATTCTATTTTATAATGAATAAATTAAAACCTACATAACTTTGTTCTCTTTCTTTAAGGGCCGTGTCTAACTTTTCGTTTTTAAGTGGGCTTAAGCGCCCTCCCCTCCCCCCCCCCTTCAAAACAAAAAATACTGAAGGCCGTTTTCAGATTAGGGAGGACAGAGGCGTAAGACTTAGAGGAAAGGGTTCTATTTCCCGGTTGCATGCATGCTTTATAATTTGTTAGATTTCAGCAACACTTCCTGAAAATTTATCGAATTGACAGCTTGCTTTCCTGGAAAGTGAAGAATTTTCCTGGAAATTGAAAAACATTTCCCGGAAATTGAAGAACATTTCACCAAAGAGCTTCAAGCTCTTTGATTTCACAAAATGAAGGAAATTTTGCAAAAGATGAAGATTTCCGAAAATTGACGAAGATTTCCTTACAATTAATGAAAATTTCACAAAAGTTGAAGAATATATATTTTTTTTTTAGGGGAGGGGGAGGGGGAGGGGGTAGCCCACCTTCCTAAGACACGCCACTGCTTTCTTTATTAATATCTATACAAAAAATATAGATGCCACGACAACACATTTTTTAAAGGGTGTTTTAGTACTTCCTGAAGTTGGACTGTCAGAATTTGCACTGACGTCATCATCCGTGCATGAAGTAATCCATTCCCATGTAGTACGCCTACAAACGATGGATGACTAGCTTTTTCTTATTAAGGGAGGCGAATGGTGTGTGGGAGAGTGGAGGTAGTTATGGATAGGGGAGGTACTGGTGGGGAGAGGAGGAAGTTGTGGAATGAAAAAAATCCAACATTTCTATGATTCATTTGATATTTCAAGTAATCTTATTTATGGCTATGGCAATATTGGGG
>JAIGNY010001788.1:0-20000 GCA_020152595.1 Chiridota heheva | reverse complement strand
AAAACTTTGATCCACGCAACGTTTTTGTTGGTTGCTACATCTTTAAGACCCGCTGATTCAGAAGCGTTTGTTTTAGAGCCCATAAAAGAGTGGTGCTTGCTCTAAGACTAAGTTATTTATATCATAGATTCCATTTTATACGATTTTAATGACTTTCGCTATGCCGCAATAGCCAAAGGGCCGTCACGATGGCCGCCACCGTGTAAAATATGCTATATCATTGCTTTTAGTAACGGTTTTTGTCCAAGACTTTTTTATGTCCAAGACTACCTTATTCACACCATTTATGACTTTCATTTGTATTATCAAACATCTCTATTTACAGTCAAAATTCAAAATTAACAAAATATAAATGCTGAATTATACAGAATTCACATTAAGTGTACAACGCGTGGATATTCAAGGCAGCCAATAGCAGAACCGTAAATCTGATCATGCCAGTTTTCATTATGATGTTGTCTATTAGAGCTCATAAGGAGAGAGACTGTTCATTACATCTGTGCAATGTGAATACAATGCTGCCATACTTTTCTTGCAGTTGGACATGTAGTTAAGTACTCAAGATACTATACGGTTTGTTTGTACTACCTACGATCTATTGAGTATCTTCCAAAATAGGTGTGTGAAGCATTCCTGAAAGGTGAACATATGATACGATATAAGGGTTGTTTATGAAATGGAATATGGTTTGAAATGTTCATTGAATACCACAATTATGCGTTATATACGTGTTCCAAGGGGTATTGTTCGCATAACACTGAACCCCTCATCCGTTAAAATGGGCACTTAGTCTCCACATATGTAACCATCTCATCAAGGACTTAACACAAATGAAAGATTCCGACAAGACGTCTAATGAATTGACATCACACACAAATTAGAAAAGCAAGCTCGTCTGAAATTAGATGCCAAGGATACGGACAACATCAGACACAAAATATGCATTGACCGGCCCCCTTAATGTTGATAACCATTCAGCTGCAGGACTCTAGTTGAGCTTTTTTGTAGGAAAATGTGTATTTGCACGTCCTATTGTTAACACTGGTTGACACCTTCTGTTATCTACATACATGATCAAATTATACTAAAATCACAATGTTGGGGGCACCGGACGAAAGTAGGAAAAAGGATAATAAAAAACAAATTGGAAAAGAGACAGTTGGGAAAGAGACAATATAGCTTGGTTGGAATACTTGCAGGAAAGCAGCTGGTATTTGCAAGAGGAGAAATGGAACATGGCACATCACGTATTCCCAAGAACGCAAGGTAAGTCCTGAAGCGTATGATGTTGTCCAGATGAAGAAACTAAGCATTATATTAACAACTTGGATAAGTTTGGAGTTGAGTCTACATTGGTTAAAGACTTTAGGGGCCATCTATTGGTATGCCAAAATCAGGTAAGTAAAGCCTGCTAAGTGTATCCTTAATATTCCCCTTTTTGTACTTTACATCAAGCTCATAGTGTTGGTTTACATCAACATATTTTATAATCTAAAAAGAGCTGAACATAAAGTAGGAATCAAGTAATTTTACTTGAACTTTTCATTTTCATATATATATGGTAGGTTAGTATTGAAGAAACAATTTGGTGTCAAAATTACGTTCAAATCTTATTCCGTCTAGAAACCAGTAGCTTCATTGACCCAACTCATAACTTTTGGTGTAGGTCAACCTTATATGATGTGAAAAAGATATTGGTACCATAAAACAATCTTATTGATGCCACATATGACATTTTGGTCAATTTTGCCATCTTTTGGTAAAAAATTATAAATTATACCAAAATGGTCAAACAATCAGAATTTTTCATGAGGATGTCTTGCCCAGCTTTTCCTATGTTAAATTGGGTGCTGATTTCAAAAACAGCAGTGTCATTAACCCAACTCATTGACGTTTTTGGTGAGGATGTTTGGCTAACCTTATATTATGTAAAAAAGGTCCATAAGAAAGGTCCTTTAAAAAGATTGGATTGTTAGAAAGTGGCAGATTTTGTGGAAATGTAAATGAGCAAAGGAGAGAATGAAGTTCTGAAAATACAATTCCAAAGTTAATAAGGCAAATACGAAATACAGACAGCTAAAAAGTGAGTCTTTTATGACTTCAGTTTAAAGTAACTTAACAATGTATCAGATCAATTATATGTAAGAAAGGAAGCTGATTCCAAAAAGGCAGTCTTTTTGGTCTCACTCAAGGTAATTTGGTCATTTTTTCACTTTTCGGCCAAATATGACCATTTGTACGATATACGGTCAATTAATCAGAAATTTTTATGAGGATGTCTTGCTAAACTTCTGTTATATCAAAAAAGGTGCAGATATGATAAGCAGTCTTATTAATTCCACTCACGCGATTTGACCATTTTTGTTACTTTTTAACCAAAAATGACCATTTGTACCATATATGGTCAGATAACCAGAATTATGTTTGGTGAGTATGTCTTGCCAAGCTAGTCACATATAAAAAAGGTGTTAATTCCAAAAAGCATTGTTATTGATGCCACTCATGGCATTTTGATCATTTTAGCAACTTTTTGGACAACAAATTACCATCTCTAACATATTTGGTTAAGCAAATCAAAAGTACATGTTGCCAAGCTTATTCTATATAGAAATTGGTGCTGGTTTGAAGAACAGTGGTCTTATTGATCAAACACATGACATTGTTGGTGAGGACGTTTGGCTAACCTTCTTTTATGTAAAACAAAGAACTGATACCAAACACAGTTTTATTGATCCCATTCATAACATTTTAGTCAACAGTGGCTATTGTTTCATATTTGGTTAAATAATATAAAAAAATTGGTGAGGATATTTTGCCAACTGTTTTGTCCAATCTTTTCTATATAGATAAAGTTTTATACCTTAAATATTGTCAATATACGTAAAGACGAATTATATCAAGAAGAATAAAACGACCGGTACTCACACAACTTCAAATTTGTCCAATACATTTATGGAATAAGTTAGGATTGAACACGAGACAACGGATGAAGAAAGAAGAAGTTGGGATACGGTAAATTAACGGGTTGATAAAGACTGCAGCAAATGGGGGATGGTGAGTATTTGACAAAAATTGTTATTGCCAAAACGATTGTCTTTTTACAAAGTGATTTTGCGCATGAAAAAATTGAAATGATCAAAAGGAGAAGGTCATGCAAACAGGGGATGTAAAGTGACTTTCTGAATAAACAATTTCATAGTTAACAGTCTGGTCGTCGCTCCTGATGGGGAGATATATACTTTGAAAATGATGTTCAAATTGATATTTCTGGAATTCATGTTGCATAATTTGAGCTTTTGCTGGTCACTAAATTGTTAAAATCTGCTCTTTAGAAACTATTGCAAAGTCAAACTTACTTTGAAAGTCAAACTTGGTGAAAGTCAAACTTGCGCTGGTGTAAATGGAGAAAATAATTTTATCGTTCTGTTGCTCCAATAAAATTATGATATTTCGCACGCTTTTTTACTACCTTTAGCTTAAAGCTATTTTAGCGGTATGTATATCTTTATAGAGTTTTGAATTCGGAAAGATGCATTGTGGGTTATAATGACAAGAAATCTCCCGATCAGGAACGTGGACCAAACTGGTTAACAAGGCAAAAACCAAATACAGACAACTGAAAAGTTAGTCTTCTTGTTAAATCAGTTTAAAGTAACTTAGCAACGTATCAGATCAATTGTATGTAAAACAAAGTAGCTGATCCCAGAAAGACAGTCATATTGATCCCACTTATGACATTTGGCCACTTTTTGCTCAAACATGACCATTTGTACCATGTTTGGTCAATTAATCAGTTTTGTGGTTAGTATGTGTTGTTAAACGTATACTAGCTGAAAAGCGGAGTGCTGATTCGGAATAAGCAATCTTATTGATTCCACTCATGGTATTTTGGCTTCTTTTTAACCAAACATGACCATTTGTATCATATATTCATATTGCCAAATAATCAGAATGTTTGCTGAGGGTATTTTGCCAAGCGTGTTACATATAAAAAGGGAGTTGATTCCAAAAACAAACATTCTTATTGACCCATTTCTTGACATTTTGGTCCTTTTGTCCATTGTTTAACAAAAATTGAGCATTTTTTTGCGAAGCTTGTCACATATAAAAAGAGGGTTGATTCTTTAAAAAAAATCATTATTGACCCAATTCTCGACGCTTAGGTCATTTTGTGAAATATTGGACAAAAAAGACCATTTGCATCGTATTTGGTCAAATAGCCAAACTGTTTTGTGAGTAAAAGTTAATGTAAAGCTAGGTGCTGATTTCAAAAACTGTAGGCTCATTGATCCAACTCATAACATTGTTGGTGAGGACGTTTGGTTAACCTTATATTATGTAAAAAGGGTCCTACTACCAAAAAACAGTATTATATATGCCACTCATGGCATTTTGGTTATTTTAGCCACTTTGTGGACACAAATAACCATTTGTACCACAATTTGTCAAAAAATCAAAACTTTTGGTGACAATGTTTTGCCAAGTTTATCCAATGTTAAATTGGGTGCTGATTTTAAAACCAGCAGTCTTATTGACCCAACTCATGATATTGTTGATGAGGATGTTTGGCCAACCTTGTATCAAGTAAAGCAGGACCCAATCCAAAAGAACAGTTTTATTGTTCCCACTCATTACATTTTAGTTAACAGTAACTATTGTTCTATATGTGGTCAAATAATCATGATTTTTGGTGAGGAAGTTTTGCAAAGTATTTCGCCCAATCTCTTATTTCGAAAGCATATGTGCTACTGAGAAACATTAAATGGTTAGGATAGCTCATTAAAATCGAATACCTTCCCTGCTATTTACTGTAGATTACAAATTCTCCGTTTCCTTTGGGAATTTAAGCCAGACATTATAATGTATGTTGTTTTCAAAGATTGTGAATTTGAATCTGATATCCAATTATTGCAGGAGATAGCCTGTACAGATCTGCAACAAGCAGTGCAAGCAACAACAACCAACAGTTAAGTTGGGACACTGTAACGTAGCGGGTGAAGAAAGAATGGAGCTGGTGAGTATTATACAAGAATTGTTATTGTCATTGAAAACGATTGAGTGTTTAGAAACTTGCAGATTCTCCATGCATAACCTTCTCCTCGAAATGTTATGAGTAGAATCAATAAAACAGTTTTATTTATATTTATTTTTATTTTGTACAAAATGTAAGGTTGACCAAACATCCTGACTAACACTGTAATGAGATGGGTCAATGAGGCTGCTGTTTTTGAAATCAGCACCCAGTTTTACATAGCTTGGCAAAACATCCTCACCAAAAATTCAGATTATTTTATTTAATATGGAACAATGGTCCTTGGTGCCCAAAATAGTATTACTGGGGTCAATAAGATTGCATTTTTTGGAATTAGCACTTTTTCGGACATAGGATAGGCTTGGCAAAACATTTTCACTAAAAATTTTAATTATTTTGCCACATATTCTGCAAATGGTCATTTTTTTATGTAAATGTTATTAGGGTATCCATAAAACTGTTTTTTTTTAATCAACACCGTTTTTACATAGGATAAGCTTCGCACTGAAAACATTGTCACCAAACATGCTGATTATGTGCCCAACCATTCTACAATTGGTCATTTCTGGCCAAATTGGTACCAAAATGTCAAGCGTGGGATCAATAAGACTCCTTTTTTTGGAATCGGCACTTTGTTTTAAATAGAATAAGCTTGGCACTGAAAAGTTTTGATTATTTGACCATATTTTGTCTAAATGGATATTTTTGGCCATAACGTGGCCAAAATGGTCAAAATTGATCAGACAATTATTCCATATTTAATCAAATAATCATAGTTTTTGGTGAGAATGTTTGACTTGCCCATGTGAATAGGGTGCTCATTTAAAAAAAAACAGTCTTATTGATCCCAATTATGGCATTTTTACCTCTTTATGACTACTTTATGGTCAAAAATGACCATTTGCGTAATAATATAACAAAATTCAGGTCAGGATGTTTTCCAATCTAGGATATATAAAAAATAAATGAGAGCTGATTCCACAAAAGGAGTGTTCTTCATCTCAGTCTTGACATTTTGGCCAATTTGGGACAAACGTGACCATTTGTACAATACTTAATCAAATAATTAGAATATTTGGTGATGATGTGTTTCCAAGGTTTTCCTATGTAAAGATGGGTGCTGATTCTAAAAGCATTAATCTTAGTGACACAACTCATGATATTTCTGCCATTGTGACCACTATTTGGTCCAAATGACAACTTGTACCATATTTGGTCAAATAATCAGTATTTTTTGGTGACGATGTGTTGCTAAGGTTGTCCTATGTAGAACTAGGTCCTCATTCTAAGGGCAGTGGTCTCATTTATCCAATTCTTGACATTACGTCCATTTTAGGCAAAAATTACCATTTGTAACATATTTGGTCAAATAATCCAAATTTTTGGTGAGGATGCTCTGTAAAGATTCTCCTATGTAAAGAAAGTCATGATTGAAAAAAAAGGTCATGATTGAAAAAAATCTTATTGACCACATTCATAACATTTTGGCCAACCTTCTTTCCATATTTGGTCAAATAATCAGAATTTGTGGTGAGGATGATGTGCCAAACTTATCATAGGTAAAACTGGGTGCTGTTTCCAAAACCAGTAGCCTCATTAACCCCCATTTTTTGACATTTTGCTATCTTTTTGACCAATAATTACTGTTTGTAACATATTTGGCAAAATATTTAGAGAATTGATCATGAGGATGTGTGGCGGTTATCAACGCAAAATCGTGTAGCCCTGTTTGCAACGTAAGACAGGGCCAGACTAAAAATGGTAAACATTAAAGGTAAGCGGTCGGCAAAAAGAGATCATAAAATACACAAGACAAGTTTTGTTGGTTAAGAAGAAAGACGAGTGTCACAAATAGATGGTATATATCAATCAAACCTGTAATGTATGCGAGTGATCATGCTATGTCTGAGGTTGGAAGTTAAGAATAGCAATGATGCAAATTAAGTTAAATGAGTATCGGACAGGTGATTTCAAGTATTATGTAACTTTCCAAGTCTCCCCTCATGTTCTGTACTTTTTCCGGAGAGTCTTTAGCTTTCTATTTTATTGTTGGTTGGGAATCTTTAAATTTCTACTTGTCTATGAGATTTCTTGAGAGTAAAAGTTTGAGGGCTGTTGTCAATTGTATTTTGACAGTTACTCAGAAGAAATGGTTTTCCAATACACGTTGAAGTTTATTGATGTTCATAATACTTTAAAGAAGTTGTTTTTCTGCCGTTGATGGTCCGAAATGTAAAGTATTTATGCTGGTTTATATATGGCATACTGTGAAGCTTTTATGCTGCTGAGGGTATTTGTAATTCAAATTTGAAAGATTTAAGTGGAGGATACCAGATTTAACTGAGAATTTTTCAGTTGTAACTAAGTTAGGTATTAAGCTTAGTTAATTTCAATAACAAATACGCAAATTTAAATAGACAGCGATAAATGATTTCATGGTAAAATTACATAGCAATTGAAACCTTGAACGCAAAGTAAAATGACCGGGGGCAAATTGTTTTTATATATATTTGGTGCAAATATTCAATTTTCATATGAAAGTGAAATGATAAAGGATTTAATATGAAGCATGTTGTATCATTTGTTTTTGAAAGGAAGGAATGAAAAAGTGAGTTCAGTATAACTGGATACCAAATTTGATGAGAAAGGGCGTATAATTACCAAAGCCCTTCTTCAGCATTCATTTCCGTGACTTTTAGGGAGTCAGTTGACTTCCTGAATTCACTTTTTTCGATCATCATTATTATTATCATTGTTACCTAATGTTAGAAACCAACCTTAAGAAGGTGTCATGAATATTGTTTCAATGTTATAAGGACGTAGGTCCGTATAACTTACACAAATGATATCAACAACATTAAAACGATGATCATACTGCTTCTAAGTTGGATCACAAAATAGGAATGATGAAATGAGTTGGGGTTGACCACGAAATGGCGGGTGAGGTTGGAAAAGTGTAACATAGCAGATAAAGACAAGATGGCGCGAAGTATAAGATCCCGAGAGTATGTAAGGAAGAAGGCGTCGCGACCGGGGGTGTCACCCCCATCCAATATTTCAGAATGGGGAAAGATTTGGGAAAATTTATCTACAAATTCGGGCAAAACGTGTGGATTATTAAAAGACTCTATTTCATCCAGTGGGCAATAATAAATTCTTCCCAAATAGTTATCAAACTTTCCAATTTTCCGAATCATGATATTAAAACACTCAAATTTTTCGAATTCGGTTCTAACATTTCCCGATTTTCCAAATCAGTTTCTAAATTATTCCCATTTTTCCAAATCGTGTTCTTAATTTCGTGTTTTTTACAAGTCATTATATCAAATTTTCCGATAATTAAAAAAAATGTTTTTAATTAACTTTTTCAGATAAGTTTTGTAAAGTTTTCAAAACATCTGCATAATGTTTCAAGAAAATTGGTTAGTTTTTGGATTATTTATCAAATTTTCCATCAAATTATACCAATTCTTTTGGTTTATTTGCTACAAATTGCGGACATTTCCTCAAAACTTGGTCACAAAATCGACTATTTTGGGCTAAATATTCAGAAACTTCGGGTAAAAATTTCACTGACTTTGTTCCACAGCAACTTTTAGAACTACATTGGGGGCACAGCATATGTGGTTGTAATTGTGTACACCATGTGATGAAAATATAGCACAAAAGTAGGACAATTTTCTATACATATTCGGAAAAGAAATACATTTCCTAATTTAAAGAATTGCAAAATATGATTTAAAATTGCCCAATTTTGGTAAATAAAATCGCCCAAATTTACAAAAAATGCCCTAATTTGGTTACAGCTCACCCAATTTTCCAAACTGAGTTGAAAGGCGCTTAGATTTATTAGAAACTGGTTGAAAATCGGCAAAATATTGGTTAAACCGCAGCAATTTAGTTTTAAATGTCTCAAATTGTGTTTAAACTGGCCTAAATGTGGTCAACAAATCACCCAAATTAGTTTACAAATCGTCCCTTATATTAAATTGGCAGTGATTCACATTGATCACAAGTTTAATCAGTTATTATTTTTTCGTTTAGCCAGAATTCACATGATGCAGTCATTTTAGGCCACCTTTACCTTCTGGCACTGAAAGAAAGATACACAACTGCCCACGAGGGGTCCATGGGCAAAGCTCCGGAAACTGTTTGGCTTTTGAATAACTCAAATTGAAAGGAGATTAACGTAGGCCTATAACGATTTATGTGGTCTGGATTTCCGTTATAGATATAAAATTATATATCATTAAAATATGCGTTTTTATTTGGTGAGCAGCGGATTAGGGCGAGAAACAGAAGAAAGGGTTGGGCACACCACAATGACATACATACAAGAGCACATTTTAAAGGAAAATTGGGGCACCTTGCCGCCAAAAAAAAGGGCATATCCTTCAGCCCTCTCTGCATCCGCCCCTGGTTATTAATTTTTATTCGAATCATGATCTAAAAATTAATTACAAAATCTTGAAGAAAAAACAAATTATAACATATAAATAATTCAATACAAAAATAACAATGAAAAAGAGCCTTCAGCCCTATATCTATATCTATACCTATATATATATATATATATATATATTAAGATTCAATTAAAAAGTTATATCATCACGAAAAAGAAACAAGAAAGCAACCCATGGAGTTGATGATCTCATTACCTTACGCATACAGCATAGGCAATGTTGTGGGAAATAGCTACCACGGTCAATATAGCTCTGCACAAAAATGTACATGTTAGTACATAATTAACCCCTAAAATCACAGATTTGACGTCTGACATCCGACCCTTGACCGTAATCACTGAAACAACTTCTGAATTTTGTTTACATTTATCGTACCCTACTGTATGACACCATTCATGCTTACTGAAGTTACACTTACCATTCCATAACTATAGGTGAAAATACTAAAAAGTGATCAATATCTCTGTGATCTTTCACCTTTTGACTCCATAGTCTACGGGACACAGATTCATGTACCACGTTATCATGATACAACTTAGCGGTAGTATATGTTTTGTAGTTTTTAAGTTTAAAATGGCGAATTTTTTTACATAAAAAGCACTTATTCGACCTTTGATCAACTGACCTTTGACGTTTTACATTAAAAAACTATGGGGGAAATAGTTTAAAAGGTCAGAAGCTCTGCGATCTTTGACCTTTTGACCCAAGACTTTACCTGACACAAGTACATGTAGCACAGTACCATGATACAAACATAGGATTGGTACCCAACAAACACAAAACCTGCAGAAAACGTTTTGGTTTGGTTCTAAATTAGTCTTTTACGTCTCCATCTTTAAGATGTTCTTACAACGTTCACAAAACGTTTGTCTAGACTTGTAAAAACCCTCCACGTTTTTAACGTTTGTAAAACGTCCAATTAGTTGCTGGGAAGCACCAAATGGTATCTCTGCGTAAATAAAAATGAAAATAAAAATCAACTCCGTAAAGACACATCTTTAAGTATTAAAGTTCAAATATTAGCTCAAAATCATACCATATATTGCCTTTCAAAAATTGTATTTTACGTCGAAATCCAATCATAGCATGTATCCATTACAAAGTTACTTCCATCGCAGCATCGTTGCCGTACCGACGTAGTGAGTAGTAATTTCCTTTGAATTCATACCAAATGATACGGTGTTTGATTCTGCTGTGCCCATTGTACGTATCTGCAGTTGAGAAAAACAAGACTGCAGTTTTTAAGCCACCAAGCATCACGGCTTAACACGTCTCAATTTATACGCATATGCAACAGTATAGGATACTTAAACCTATGTGTAAGAGCTCTCGAATCTTTCATGGCGTGAAAATTTTAACTGCAATGTTACTCATGCAAGCTCGCCAAATTGTGGCTGTTAAACATCATAGAAGAAGAGAAGGAGTTTTCATGGGAATTGGCTAACTTATATTGGACTAGAGGTACTACACCCCCAGGCGCCCCAGATACCACATTTGATATATTTAACGCTTGAAGTAAATTAGGAAAATATTATTGATTCATTCGGGTTTATTTTAACATGCAAAAAGCAGTGAAAGATATAACACTACGGCATTTATTATTTCAACATTACAATGAATATCAATAAAATTAGTATTCCCTATCGGTTCAACCTATAAAAATGTATTTGTGCGTATGTAGGCTGCCTCGTAACAATCGATAGGACGAAAGATACATTTCCACATTTGAGTGATTTAATATCAGTATTTAGATAATATCTTTGAGTGTGAAGATTACTCTAATGTATATAGAGTGCGTAGAGCATCCGTACTATCTATCCGTCCTATATCCGTAACATTCACGATTCTCATACTTTTCTATCAAATCAAGCACGTAATATTGGTTTCATTTTTTATTAAAACATGTCTCTTAATTACCAAATTTGTAGTATTGTTCAGTGGTCAAGTAATTTAATCGCATGTGAAAGAGAACTTTAATAGAAACAGTGATGAAGAAGGCATTTTAAAAATCTTGTTCCGTTCAGGAGATATTTAGGTTAACGTTGTGCCTTATCTGTGTAGAAATGACTGGTGTAGTAAGTCTGCTTTGGAAATTTGGTGGTTCCATCCTCACATTTTTTTAATTGTTTATGTATATCATAGAAAATTAATTTACTATTGTACTATTTGAATTATTTTTCCTCAAACTTTCTTCCTGTGGTAAATTATAACTACACTTACAAGATTCTGTTTGACTAATTTCTTGACATATCCAATGGTTTATAAGCCACAAAATTGCAGGTAGAATAAGATAGAATACATACAGACTTTGATGAAGCTGAAAGTATGACATCACAACTAGTCTGGTATCAGTGTTTCTACACAAATTATACCAAACAATTAACTTAAATATCTCCTTAACAGAATAATTAATTCACGGTTTTGTTTCTTTTTAAGTCATCTTGCATATTAGATGTCTTTTATATCAGATGGACTTGCTTGACCACTAAAATAATCCTTTAAGTCTGTTTTTGTATCCGAATCATCGTGCTACCTAAAATTATTGGACATTTGACCCTCTTATAATGACTTTCACTTAGCTCTGATAACAACCACGATGTAATTCACATATACAATAAGCAGATCAGCACGAATATGGTGACGATTAACCACCACTTTTCATCGTCATTTTCGTGTGCGCACCCGTCGATATTTTTCAGCTTATTATCACCGTTACTATTTGTGTCGTTATTTTATCCATTTTTAGGGCTGTCCATGCTTAAAGTATTACGACAGTTTATTTCTTTATAATTACTTTGGTCTTTAAAAATTTTGAGATTTTGTCGGTGTTTGTCACGGATGTGATCATAACATTGGTCTTTATCAGAAGATCGCTTTTGTTGTTCATATGTCAGGTAACAATTTTGATGTATAACAACAATTTTATAAAAATCTAAAAATGTATTATATAACACTGCAATTCAACTTAAAGAGAATAATGCAAAAACTTAGCAGAAGTTGTTTTTTCGAAAAGTAAAGTGTATAGTGAGACGAAAGTATAAACTGATATGATACCCATATAGGTATATAAAACGATACCCATATAGTTATATAGGTATCGACAGTTTACATACAAAAAATGATCGGTTACATCTGGAAAACCCTTTAGGGTTGATTGCAACCACTTCTTACTACCTTTTTCGAGTCTCAAGTTTAGAAATGTCGGTTTTTGTATTTTGTAGCTAATGTTAAAATGCTCAAATGATGTTTTTTTTGTGTAATAGTGGTGTCTAAGCTGGTTTAAAATCGCCACCTTTTGCATTGAAACTGTAAAAGCGTCGACGTTAGCTGAGTATTTACCAGCATCAATGTAATGGTATGTTGATTTCCGAATTGGATAGGAACTTTGACAATCTTGGTAGACTTTATAACTAATAAGACTGATCTTTTGCGGGGAAGTGCACTGATACTATCAAAACAGCACATCAAATCACACACTACAAGTGTAACTGGTTTTTACTATGATTTGCGTTCGCTATGACGAACATCAGACGAAGAAGCAACATGTAACATATGTAAAATCATTGGAATGACAAGAGCCCAAAATCGGTCCCGAATCTAGCGCTTAGTTAAGTTATATTACAGACTAGTACTCGTAAGCGTCAACAGTCCCTTAAAGGCGGTTTAAAGTAAATTGTTCGAATATGTATGGGCGGTGAATCGTTTTAGTATAATATATCATAGAAGAGAGAATTGGATTATTTGCAAGGAACATCTAAAACTGGTATCTTTACCTACAATGATTGTCAAAAATATGCCAGCTATTTGACATCGAACATGCCACAAACGATTACAAAATCAAGTTATTCTTTTTAAGTACCATATGTGGAAAATTTAGAGTATATTTAACATTAGAAACCAACCACACAAGAGACTACTGAGAAACTTTGCTAGAAAGTAACATATGAACCTTACTGTCTTCCCCATCCGATGATCAATACATATAGCATGAATGCCTGGTATACTTACAAGGTTTTCATAAAATGGGTTTCTAGATGTATTTTCATATACTATCGCAACAAAATGAAACACATATTTTAGTCCACCTATAAAGAATAAATTTATTGCAGAGTAAAACTAAAATAAACCGAGAAAGTTAAAAATGGGGGGAAATAATATTATAAGAGGTATTTTGTCATTTAGATCTTTCATTCCAATACAAGCACCCTATATTAAAATGTGTCCCAGATTACGCTATCATTTCTTATATACTTTCCTTATTTCACCGGCGGATAATGGTATTTCAGCTGAGCAGGTTTGAGAAAAATCAGTCCACTGCAACATCTGTTGCACAATCACGAAAGCGTTAGACCACTTCAAAGAACATATATCAAGGAAATCCATGTGCATGACCCAACTCTAAATTTGAACCAGATTACAAGTGGTCATTTGGTTTACTTCGAATCTCACAAAACGGAGCCTCTTTCGATTCCCAGAGACAAATATTGAAGAATTCTGCTTAGCATGAATTATGAGTTCGGAATAATATCATAGACTTATACTAGTGATTACGACGGAATACCAGCATATCGTGTACAAAATACACAGTTACTTTCTATCGCAGCGTTATTGCGGTTTATTTTAGTGAGTAGTAATTTCCTTTAAATTTAACCCAATTAATACCTTGCCTGTCACGCGTGTAATCGTTCGCACCTCCTTGTACGTATCTAACGTTCAGATAAACAACGCCGCAGTAATTTAACCACGCCCTTGGTAAAAATATTGCACAATAGGCCTACGTTTCTTTTCATTTAATAGGTAAATTGCAGATACGTACAAGCAGGGACTCTTTCAAGGGACTGGCAGGTATTGTTTGGTACCGTTTTAAAACTTCATATCGCTACTCCTTCAAATTCATGGAAATGAAGTTGGGTTGACAGTTTTGTTATCTCACCATCCCCATATACATATATATGGGGATGTGATATTGTAGTCACTTTGCTGCATAGGTAAATAACTGCCTATACCTCCTACACTACATGTCCACCACCTTGATATTAGGATTGGGGTCCATCAGGGGGTTTCATATGATGACCTCATATTAGGGGTTAGGGGTCATACGTTTATGGAACGGGACAAAATGTGGTGATTTATGCATCTGCCCATGTGTTAGTGTGGGTATATGTATATGTGTGTGTGGGCGTATGCAACAATTAATTTTGTGTCGTTTATAACTCAAAAACTGCAAAAACTGTAAAACACACATGAACCAAAATTTGTGGACGGGTACCCAATGGCCCGGAAAATTTGTCTCCAAGGTTTTGGGATACAAACGTCACAGGTCAAATGAGAAAACATTTACAATTTGCATAGGTGGGTAGGGTTTAACATCCTAACAAAACATTGAAATAATTGAAGGTCAAAAAGCATTGGTCAAAGGTTAAATAAGTGTTGTTTTATGCCAAATTTTGCAGCATTTTAAAACTCAAAAAGTACAACACCTATAACAACCTTATAATGTATCATAATACACTGGTACATGAAATTGTGTCCCGTAGACCCTGGGGTCAAAAGGTCAAAAGTATTCTACAATTTTCCTCTATAACTATGGAATGGTACTTGTAACGTGAGCATAAATGGTGTCATACAGTAAGGTACGATACATGTGGAAGCTTTCAGATATTGTTTTAGTGAATAGGGTCATAAGTCAGGGTCAAATATGTGATTTTAGGGTATAATTATTACTAATTTGTACATTTTTGTGCCACTTTAAATTCCGAAAGTGCAAGACTTATACCCAGCAAACAATTGGACGTTTTAAAAACGTACCTTTTTCATTTTAAAAACGTTTTGTAAAAACGTTTTAAACCGTATTTGTGTAGAGGGTTTTTGCACGCCCAGCAAACGTTTTGCTGACATTTTAATAACGTTTTACAGACGAAGACGTAATCGACCAATTAAGAACCAATCCACAACGTTTTCTGGACGTTTTGTGTTTGCTGGATTCTACGTACGAAAAGGTAACCTTTTCTGTCCATGTATTTTAGACATAAGAAGGTAAACGGGAAAGTTAAGTGAAAATGGTTTCCAAGACATGTAAGTACAGCAAACAGGAGACGGAAATGAAGACTCAGTGAAGTGAAGACTCCGTTTCCTGGTGATCCTCAAAATTGTAGACACTTTTGAGTCTTGTCATAAACCGTCTGGCTCAATAGATTCTGGTCTAGATTAAGAGAACTAACATATCAATTGAAGTTGTCGGACGGTTCATTGAATGTGAAACATAAGATGTAATGGATTAGTTTTAGTTATTTTTCATTCTTAATTTCTCGACTGAAATACCATTTGTCGACGGTGAAAATCCAAATATGAAATCTATACTTAACATTGAAAGCCAGCAAAAGAATTAATCGAAAATGTACTTTTAAAATGATGTCTAATGCGTATTAAGTACAAACTATCCACCCATAATACTAATACACGTAAACTTCCATATTCTATTGACCCTAAACTACCATCTCTTACACCATTAGAACATTCCACCGTCTATCTGCACTCTTTCCATTGTTAAATTGGAAAGGACTAAGTGTACATGCTACCTTCAACCTTTACAACTTAAGACCTCCAAATGAGCGTACCCACTCTGCACAGTCACTCAATATCTCTCACCTTCCCCTCTTCACCACAACTAACCAATCACACACCAATTTCTACTTCCCTGACCATCCTGCAATAAAGTAAACTTTCTTCTCCTTTGATCTAATAACTTTCAAACGATTCGGGCGTTAACAAGGAACTAAAAACTTCAATGCAAACGTTTTCTTGGTTATGTATGTGACAGATATTTTTCAAACACTTGTTGTATGTCTACAATTGCTACATAACTAATTTGCTAATTCGTGAGGTACATTTGAATATTTCAGATATCGATGAAGGGATTGGTGACAAAAACTAGATGTACTGTACCGAAAAACGAGGACATGGTACGAAAGGTAAGGGTGGGCAATGAAACGTACACATTGTGGGATAGGTGGGTAACTAAGCGCAGCTCAATATATGTCTTAACATTAACCATCTAATATATGAACTAAATCTGGATCTACCATCCCGAACCTCCATCAGCCATAGGGATATCCAAGTTTAACTAATTCAATCTGATGTGCATTATATGGATGATTGTTCTCTACAGAACGAATTTTAAGAATCTAAATCATTTTGAAAAATGTTTTCCACTATTCTGTACCAGTTTTGTCACTTACCTATCTTTAGTCCTCCACCGGACTGATGATTGCTTTTGAACTGTCCAGGTGTCCTTTATATTTATGTTACCAAACCAAAAAAGTTGTTTTAAAAGGCATGTACAGTTTGTGATTTTATTTTACTTTGATTCGTTTTTGCGAATTTCAAGGTCAGTTTGTGTATATCGCCGATGGTTTCTCCCACTACGAAAAAATACATATACAAAATTAAGTTAAAGTAACGAATTTTTAAGACCTGCTTCAAGTTAATACATTCTAGGAATAGGAATGCGATTTTTACATCCAAACTATACCTTGGCATGCTCTCCAGAGAGTCAGTTCATGTACGTATCTGCAAGTTGCACAAATATTAGTGCATATATATCCCCACTGGATAAATTGTCGTATCACCCGTATGCCTCAATAATATGAACCTAAGTGTTAAATATTGCAAAGTTTTAAAACCAAGCTAATACATTACTTCTAGTACGTTAGTCTACCAAGAAGATCAAAGAACGATTTGGATCCTTGTAATAATTCGTATAGCCCATGTCCATGTGATAGGTCCGTGTACTCTTAGGCAATTGAATTATCAGGTGCGTGGTGGTTTAAAAGCTGCAGCAGTGCTTACCTCAACGGCAGATATGTACAAGGAGGGACGACAGGCCGTTACCAGGGTATAGTTTGGTATAGGTTTAATAGTTCGAAATACTATTCACTAAAATTCACGGAGAAGAAACTGTGTTGACGAAAAACATACATGACGTATCTTACTTCCTGATATCACTCTTTGCAGTGATTGAAGGGCAGGTATAATGCCAACTAAAATTTTAAGAAAGTAACATGTGGTGTTATACCTACTTCCAATAATTTAACACGTATTTTTCCCAATACTCTAGACAGAGGCAATTAACTTTCAAATAAATACAAAACCATCGTCTTAGATCAATAATAGATAACATTGCACTTGATAGCATTGCAGGGTAACTTTTCAACACACTGGTGAAATCTTTAAAGTGCAATACCTTCCAAACGGATTAGGATATCAAAATGGATTTGTATTATTTTTTCTTTAATAGTCGTCTACCATAATATGAAAATGACAATTCACGGGAATGTTTTTTAAGTAAACGCCGCCGTGTTGGGAACGTGAATTCCGGTTTTAAATTTTCGTGCAATGGATTGTGAGAAATTTGTGATGCTATCGCCCGTGGTTGAGTGGTCCGATAACATCCTATATTTCTAGCGATCAATATGGGAAATTGAAAACCAGAAGTGACGTTACATACACGGCTGCGATCACTTCTGAATGTATGTATGGGTTAATTTCGAGCCAATGGCAGGGTATGGTTTGGTATGAGTTTAAAAGTTCCACACGATACTTTCAAAAATGTACGGAAAACCTATGTGGCGTGTCCTATTTCCTGAAATTGCATTCTTCTATGCATGACTGCGTGTGTTAAATGGCACATTTTCTTATTATTATCATAGGTTCCAATGGGGTAAATGATTATCCCGTGCTCCTTTTGCTTGTGCAAAAACCAGATTGCTGGTGGGTGACATATCCTCAAATGAAGCTACATTTCGGAAGTGAAATACATTTCCCTCTATATACCGGAATGTCGAAGAAAAGTCCTAATGTTTTATCAGAAAGGGTAAAATAAAAGCAAGTTTGCATCTTGCACATGGCGTTCATTTACCCTTTTGATGTTAATTTGCTCAAGAAGATTTTAAAAATCAAAGTTAAAAGTCAAGTAGCAATCAGCCAACTGAAGTTTTTAAATGGAAAGCAAGTTTCAAATGTGAATGGAATCTGCAGGGTAAAGTATCACATATTCTTGTTAAATTAAATGTTTTAAAGAAAGTACTGGATCAGATAAGTATTGATGGAATGAGGAAATCCGTAGATTGCAGTCTTTTAAATGTGTGTAGGCATCTAAACTTGCATTTATATCTCTATAAGTAAATATGCAAAGCAAAGCAAAAACTTACAGGGTACATAACCAATGCGCTTAACCTTTGCAACAAAGTTCACTGTATATAGATTGGTATACTTGATCGTATCAGAAGATCCATAAGAAACGAGAAGTAATGCAATATTTAAATCTCAAAAAATTGCAATAAAAAACAAACTTGCAAATAATTAATCGCATTATCTAGACTGTCAATAATTCCAAGGACTTTTCATTAGTTTTAAAATCTGACGTTATATTGCATCGAAAATAATTTAATTCATGATTGCAACTAAAGCGGTATTAGGAACAAAATATGCGTGAAAACGTTTGTAAGCACCGATATTTTGAGTGCATATGTATGGTTAAAACAATAGAGATCTTGTGATGCTATTTCATACATGTTACCAAATAACACCACGTGTATAAAGGATAACACTTAGATAGACAGACAGATGTCACAAGATGACATCATTAGAAAATTAACAATAGAAACATATCCCCACTTGGCCTGTTGACAACTATATGATTTCAAAAATATGTCCCTTCTCGGCGTTTTTCGGCATGAAAATGCTTCATCCATACTCATCCTAACTCTATAACTCTTTAAACTATGTAACCTCTCTGTCTTTTACCTTACTTGTTGTATTTTCAGCAACGTCTTGGTTGTCATTAAACTAGCAGTAGATATTGTATATATTTGCAAACACATTTATTAATCTGTCTTTGAAAATTCATTGTAATCTCTTTGTCTTATCTTACCATCCTTCGTACCTGCCATGTCACTCTGTAATTGTTTCAGGCTGTTACGCGTATGAGTTTGGAAAATACAATAGCAAAATTGTCAAGAAAAAACCTGTATCAAATCATACATTAATTATTTATTATCCCTTATACTAGCATGAATTTGGTTTTGTTTAAAGACACAATTAAGCATAAAATATCAAACGCTCTCATTCCCTTCAATTTTAGTGAGGCACAACTGTCACAAGGTGATATGGTAATTATACAACTCCGTAGAATTAGTTTAGTGTAGGAATGTACGCAGGAAGGGTTCAGTAACCGATCTTATTTCCTGAAGTAAATTCGAAGGGGCTTGAAATTAAAGGGGGTTATGCAACAAAGCTTTGCATCTTTTATTCCCGTTTTAGCCTAATATTGGGTAGACTGAAAATTGGGTGTTTGCATTCAAAATTACAAACGCCGGGTGACAAGAGCAAGGAGCTAAGGGCTCTACCGTGAATTTGTTTTCCCGCTAATGGGAGCGTGCGACGAAGATAGTTGTTTCCCGCTATTGAGAGTGAGAAGTCGAATTTTCTGGGAAGTCTGTTGATAC